>JAWWEU010000011.1:1060103-1105887 GCA_035583155.1 Acropternis orthonyx | reverse complement strand
CACCATGAGGGCAGGATCCTGCTCCAGAAGTGGCGCCCTTGGAGCTTTTCCATCCCCTTTATTTTATCCAACAGCCCCGATCTGGCTGCAGCCACCGCAGCCTGTCCACAGACACCTTCGGAAACCCAACAGGGACACTGCAGGCAGCAGTCTCCAGGACTGGCCTTCCCAGGAATTATCTCAGTGTCCTGTCACAAATCCCTGGTTTTCAGGTCTGCATCTGCAGCAGGGCACGCTCGGGGCAATTCCATGTTATGCCCCAATAAAAGTTTTATTGGGCCATAAGAGCTTTGATGGCAATCACAGCTGTGCTCATGCTGGGCTGGCTCCCTCCCTCTCCAGAGCTGTTTGGGAACAGGTTTCCTGCTGGGATAATTACCCGGGATTGCAGCAGTTCCGTTACATCTCCCTAAATTGGACTGATATGGACACTGGAGAGATAAGGAGCTCTGCCACCCTGGAGTGCTGGCATGAGGAGGCAGCTCCCAACAGGCCTTCCCTGGGATTAATCCCAATTAAGAGGCAGGACAAGCTGCTCCCAGCTCATCTGAGGAGGGGTCCAGTCGGAAGCAGCCGCGACAAACCCCGCAGTGATTTGTAGCTCTTCGGGATGTATCTAAATCCACCAGGAATGGTTCTTTTTGATAACACTGCTGGAAGCTGGGCGAGGAAATGAGCTGCAGAACAAAAGCCCCGTGCTTATCGAGCCAACAGCCATCACATTTCCACTGGTTTCACATCAAAAACTCCATTTGCATTTGTAATTGTACTTGAGGAAAACCGATCAAAACTCCTATTAAACAGTTTTTAGTTAAAGGGCGCCGTTCGGGCAGGTTTTGAGCCAGGCTGGGGGCAGTGCCCAGCCCGGGCTGCCTCTGATGGCACAGGACGTGTGTTACAGCTCCGGGGCCCGGGGCAGCTCCGAGGGCTCCATCCACCCAGGAGGGACCCACACCAGGAGTGGGAGAGCACAGAGCCAGGCTGCTCTGCCACCACGGGCCGTGGGCCAGGGCTGGGCTGTAACAAACACAGCGCCAGAGAAGCTGTGCCTGCCCCACACCTGAGCGCTCCAGGCTGGACGGGGCTTGGAGCAACCTGGGATAGTGGAAGGTGCCCCTGTCCGTGGCAGGGGGTGGCACTGGGTGGGCTTTAAGGTCCCTTCTGACCCAAAGCAGTGTAGGATTCTGGGATTCTATGAATCCATGAGCAAACTCCCACCTAATCTCCAATCCCCCCCAGGTACTCCCAGCACCCACTGAGAGCTGACAGCACCCCCGGTATGGCCCCAGCACCGAGGGGGCTGCTGCCAGCAGAGAGCTCTGCACCAGCCAGCTCTGTGCAAGATCAAATAAATCATGGCTTAATACAAGGGGAAAGGATGGATAGTGGGACCGAGACCCAGAGCTCTGTGTCTGACAAGGAGGATGGAATCACCGGGCGCCCAATTCAATTAACCGGCCACTTGTCCCTGAGAGTGGAACACCCCCTTAATGGTGCCTATTGCCCATTAGCTGCTGTATCCCTGCTCCAAACCAGGGAATTCAAGTTTTCCATGCTATCTATTCCATTTCTCAGCTGACTGAAAGCCAGTGGCTCACACGAAGGGCTCCAGAAATCACCATTATATTAATGTATTGTGCTACACTGAGCACTTGATGGTCTGTAAGGTCCCTTCCAGCCCAAGGCATTCTGAGATTCAATGATTAAACATGATTAAAACACTTAGAGCTACACAAAGCTCCATTGCACAGTGCAAGAGGTTTTATTGGTTTGTTTCCCCCCCCCCCCTCCCCCCAAGGTGAGGCTGGAGTCCCTAATTCAGGTATCCCAGTAACTGAGCACCCATTCCAGACCCAGAGGAGAGGAGCTTCCCCAGCAGCAGCGGCAGGACCCTCAGGCATTCAGGGTTGTTGTGCCAGTCCTTGGCACAGAAATGCTTTTCCATTTTGCCATACTCATGTTCTAGTCTGTGCACACAGAAAATGCAGGTTTTCCCCAGGAGCTTTGCATCACCTGATGGATAAATGTATTCTGAATAAAGCTGTGTTCTTCCAGCTTGGCTGTGCTTGTTGAATAGTAGATTTTAGGCAATTATGTACAGTGCTCTGTTATCCACACACGTCAAACCTCACCCAAGCATTACTTGTAACAGCTTAAAGCTCTAAATTAACTTCTACGAAGAAATATGTTGCTGAGGCATCAATTTTTGGATGCTGGATAACACACAACTCCATGCTGTCCTTTTCTGGGACACACTGGAGCAGATGGGGAATAATTATCATGCAATAACTTCTGATTCCTTGAGATGAGCTGGCAGAGGGTCAGAATAAAGACGAGCTACAGCAGGCTGGGTTGTTTGGAAAACTCTTTTCCAATGGATACCCCTTCATCAAACATGCCCCTGTCTCAGGAGCCCTCAGTTTTCACCTGAGCTCACCCTCCTCCAGCCAATGCAGGGATGTGCCCTCTCTGTGAGCAACTCCATGAAGGCCAAGTGTCTCCATCAGTCATTATCTTATGTAAGTCACCAACTGAATAATAAGCACTACTAAAATATCAACTTCCCAAATAGCATTTTTCAAAGAAGAATTTTAATTCTTCTCCTGAGAGTCTGTCTTTCAGCTGCAACAGCATTTCTAATTATTAAAGTGACACAGGGTACGAATCCCATCAGCTGCATCCAGCAAAAGTGGCACAAGACCTCAGTCCTGCACGGGAGGCAAAGCTCTCCACACTGACCACCATCCCTAAAGAATGAGGCATGTGCTGGAATTAATCATTGAGGAGAATTAGCACATCACCCAGGACAACATCATGTGCTGAAATCCAGCAGATTACTAAGGAATGATCTTCAGCCCAATTAATTTTATTGTTGCCTTTTCACACTGCCAGGCTCATCTAAAACCTGCTGTGTCAACACTTCCTCTGCCACTGAGTTACCAGCCTACGCAGCCAGTTCAAAAATCAGCATTTCAGGACTTCTGGAATCTGCTTTTTACCTGGACAGGTGCAGGCAGAGCGCTCTGCTGCCAGGCAATAGCCAGGGTCTGTGGGGCCTCTTCAGCTCCCTAATTTTCCTTTGTTCTTTTCACTTCCAGGACCTCCTGCAAAGGCTTTTAACTTTGGCTTTTTAGGTACTCAAGGCAAAAGCAGCACAGTGTCATGGAATGGTTTGGTTTGGAAGGGACCCCAAAAGGCCCACCCAGTGCCACCCCTTGCCACGGGCAGGGACACCTCCCACCAGCCCAGGGTGCTCCAAGCCCCGTCCAGCCTGGCCTGGGACACTCCCAGGGATGGGGTGATGTCCTTTTCGTAAATTAAGTGCAAGGCACTGCCCAGTCTTCCTGTGACCTCCAGGCACTGCCAAGCACTTCCAAGCCAAGGATTCTCTGTACTTCCCAGGGTTGGTGCTGGCTGGGCAAGTAGTCCCTGATCCCCAAGCACATCCCAATCACAATCGAACAACCACTTTCATACTGGAATGGCGCCCATTTAATTAACAAAAAGATTTGCAAGAGGATCATTACTTACTGCCAAATGCATAACCGCTCATTAGGCCCTCAGGGGAAATGAATAATTACTCCTGCAATCTACAGATTGTGTCTTTTTCTGCGGTAAAAAACGTGCCTTTCATCCTCCCAGCTGGAGGGGCAACCGAGGGCTGGGGGTGGGGAACCCTCACCCTGCTGGTGAGGAACCACAGGGAGGAGCTGCCCACAGCAGCCTCATCCTGCCTGTTTGGACTCTCCAAGGACCTCCCGGTACTTCACTAACACCCCGGGAAAAACCAGCGACCACGCCAGCGGAATCACGGTAACGCTGGGGGTTGGCTCCTGGAGTCTTTCTGGCGCAGAGACAGAGCCAAACAACTACGGAAATACACTGAAAACAAGGGAGAAGAAGCTCATCGGGCAGCGGTGGGTCTGCCCGGGCGGTGTGTCCGTGGCAAAGCCGCCCTCCGTGCAGGCAGCGCCCTGCCCAGCAGCTCAGAGCGCAGCCTGGCTGCCCACACCACATCCCCTGCGCTCCACGGGAGACCCAGAGACGGAGAGGTGCCCGCCTCAGCGCGGGGGGAAACACGGAGGAATAACAAACACGTTTCAGCCGAGCATTTTGACTTGCTTACACAGTGATAAAAGCAACTTCTGGCTCAAAGAGGGGTGTTAAAGAACAGCCCTGCTGAGCTCCAGCCCTTGCTGAGCGTGCCAGGTGATGCTGGAAATCCCAGAGCACAGGCTGGACAGACTGCCCCCAGGGGAGGAGAGGCAGTGGTGGAAGAAACATCCAGAAATACTCTGGCTGCCTCTAGTATTTCATAGCACACAGCACTACAATGTCTATGAGAAGCACCATTCCGTGGGGCAGCCCCGCAGTGGCACCCCAGGAGCTGCCACCCCCTCCCCAGGGCCGGCATCCACCACAACCCAAATGCCCACCCACTTCCCCGAGCTGGCAACCATTTCCTGATGCTGGAGTCACCCTGAGGAAGAGAACTTCAATCCCATGGGAGGGGTCCCTGTGCCCAACGCCGCTCCAGTAAGATTCAGCTTCACTGGAATCATGTTGCAGCTTGTCCTCTCAGACACTTGCTCTGGTTCTGCCAAACTCTTCCCGGGGTCCATCTTCCTACCCCCAGCTCTCAGAAGGGCTCTTTTATTCTAAACGTTTTGCCTTAGGAATCTGGACAAAAGCTTGGACCAAAAAAAATTGCATTTTCAGGGAAATCTCCCTCTTTACATTACCCCAAGCTTGCAAGCCCTGCAAATTCTGAATGCAATGAAAACTCACTGTGAACAATTATCATTGCACCCACGAGGATTAGTAACCAGGAGAGACAATCAGGGACTTCTCCAAGCATGGACTGGGCCTCCTGTGCTTCTGGGAAAGGGGAACTTTCTGCTCCTCCTGGGAGAGCTGCAGTGGGAGGGATGGGCACAGGGCTGGAGCAGTAACCACAGGGAGGGAGAAAGATTATGGAATTTAGCAAAACAGAAGAGTTGCTGCTGTATCAATATTGGATTTGAACTGAAGATCAAAATTCATCTTTATTCCACCTGCCAGAGCACACACCAGGGCTGCTGATACAGCCTGGCATCGAAGCTGACCTCCACCAGAGCCTGAATTTGTCATCATTTCCTGAAGGATGGAGCCTTGAAACAAACCCAGAAGCAACAAGAGAAGGTTTTGGTGGTATTTTCCTAAATTCAACCCCCCTTCGACCCACCCTCAGCAGTTTGTGTCGGTGCAGTGTAGGGTGATGTTCCCATCACAGCAGATCCCAAAGTCAGCCCAAAGACTCCCAGATAAAACCTCTCTTAGCCAAGACCACGTGGGCTGAGTTTCATCACAGACTGCAGACTTCAAACCTGTCTATAAATACCCGCAGAAATATCCCAAACTTTCAAGTCAGCCCCCTGGAGAGATGCTGGCTCTGCTCTGCACCAGGGATGTGGCTCAGCAGGAGCTCCTGCCCCGGAGCTGGGCGTGGGTCAGCATTTGGCAGCACAGGCTCTGCAGCCACACTGTGACAGGAGCAGAAGGTGTGGGGGGGAAAAGCAGCAAATGTGCAAATTCCTGCTGGGCAGCGGCCGGAGCAGCTGAGGGTTGGCTGGGATTTACTGCTGTGGTGGGGAATTGGGAGGGCAAAGTCTGCTTTGTCTTCCTCACAAGCCAAGAAACTACAGCATGGGAGCTTCTGACAGAAAGGTGGGAATAACCCTGCAAGTACCAGCAGGCTGAGTCTGAGCTTGTACACGGCTTTGTGAGGACTTTATGGAATTATTATGGAATAGTTTGGCTTGGAAGGAACCTCAAAGCCCACCCAGTGCCACCCCCTGCCATGTGCAGGGACACCTTCCACCAGCCCAGGTTGCTCCAAGCCCTGTCCAACCTGGCCTGGGACACTCCCACAGCCTCTCTAGGCAGCCTTCACAGCCAAGAATTCCTTCCCAGTATCCCATCCCACCCTGCCCTCTGGCAGTGGGAAGCCACTCCCCCTCGTCCTGTTGCTCCATCCCTTGCCCCAAGTCCCTCTCCAGCTCTTGGACCCCTTTAGGCGCCGGGAGGATTCCACTGGAAGCAGCAGGACCAGGAGCCAGCCGTGTGTGTGTAGCAGGAGCTCCTCCTGCTGAAACCCTGCCGGGGCGGTGGGGCTGACACCACACACAGCCACAGGCACCACTCCTTGGAGGAGTAAAACGGGATTTCTCCCTGCAAGGAGCAAGCCGCACACTACCAACACCACACCCCCCCAGGGATCCCCTGTTCCCAGCCCACACAGCTCCCATGTCCATCCCACCCTCCCCAGCACTGCATGGTTTGGGGGAGGACCCTACAAAAATAACACAAACCCCAAGGAACTGCCATAGTTTGGGAAACGACAGCCATGGGAATGTGTGCCATCACCACTGCACCAGGTAGTAGCTGTGTGGTTTGAACAGAGTGGAAAAGACTAAAGAAACCCTTCTGACACGTGACACTGACTATTTAAAAAAGGACACAGCTGGATGTGGCTCTATGGATCAACCTGCACAGGAAACAGGGACAACATTAAGGCCGTAAGCTATATCCCATAAATATAATGCAGTGGGGCTCCGGATGGAGCAGATGAGGATGGGATTACAGTGTGGGATTACAGGACCCCATCAAGAGCTCTCATATATTTTGCTATCTAAAGATTAGATATTTTAAAGCTTCAGTGCACAAAATGAGCCACACTAAGGGAGCCTGGAAAAGCAGCTAAAGTTCCCAAATTCCCCTTTCCCGGGATAGCTCTGTGGGGGTATAAACTCAACCCTAGAAAGAGGGATAAGGGCTGATAAATGGGCTCTGCCTGCTCCAGGTTAAACCCGGCCTTGGTATTCAATACCTTGGATGGCCTCGGCTGATACCTGATAACGTCTTCAACATGCTGGTGCTTCCAGCATCCACAGGATCCCATGGCAGGGAATTCCCCAATTTCATTGCAGGATGCTGGGAAAGGGTTTTCTGTTTTTAAATTTGTCCACAAATTCCATTTGCTCCCCCTGCCCCCGTTCCTGCCTTGTGGGGGACAGTGAATGATTGACCACAGGCTGTTCCTGGTTTAAACACATCTGTAATCCCTGTCAATCATCTTTTCCCTAAGCTAAAAGCCTGTTTAATCACCCAGTGCAGGGACAATCCCATCCCTCGGACCCCTCTGCTTTCCATAGCCCAGTTTGCTGTATCCGTTTGAAAAGGGGTGGCCAGAGCCGGCTGCAGGGTTTGGATGGCAGCTCCTCACATTTCCCATTCCAGTCAGGAAAGGGGAAAAGGAAAAAGGGGGGAAAGAGGGGGAAAAAAAGGACAAAGGAGAATAGGGAAGAAGTGAACATCCTGCAAAAGGCTACCCGCTGGCCATTGCTGTACAAAAGCTTTAGCGTCACAACCCTAAATTCCCATGGTTTAATTCGCTTAACCACCCAAAGCAGCAGAAACAGGTCAGAGCATTCCAGCGCTCTCTTGGGATGCAGGAACTCCAGGGGGTTTCCTGCAGGACACCCCAGGGGGGGGTCATGCCAAGTGAACTGGATTTGCCAGGGAAGAATTCACCTTCCTGGAGCAAAACCTCAATGAAATATAAAACAGCCAAGACCGAAACAGCGAAGTCCAGCCCAGCTGGGAGGCTGCGCTGTGGGTTAATCCAGCAGCGCCTCAGGACTCCGTGACCTCCGTAAATACTTTCCACCCCTAACGTTTGCCAACAGCATGTTTAGCAGAAGCTGCCTGGGTGCTTTTGCAGACATATATATACATATAACATTTCACCCCCAGGCTCCCCGGGTGCAGCTGCCCCAGCTCACAGACGCTGTTTAACCGTGAAGGAGCAGAATACTGAGAGGCTTCCCAGTGTGAGGACAGACCTCAGGCCCCAGCCAAGTGTGCATGGAAGGAAGCCGTGCAATGAATACCCCACGGGATAACAAGGCACCGAATTTGCCTTGTAAATGGTGTTTCATCTCAGAGAAATACTATTGCCATCAGAAAAGAGCCAAGCCCCTCCACTGCTGCGCTTTGGGTTCCTCTGTAATAGACTGCACTACGTTGTATTGGCTAAAGCAAAGATAGGAAAAGGAACTGCTCATCCTGTAAGTGAACCAGCTTATAAGTATTTATAAGTGTTTATTGTTCTCATTTCATTACTTTCCAAACATAATTAAATAGATAGTAATAAAAAAGGGATTTATTGTGCCATCTTTAGGCAGGACCTAAGGAGAGCTGAAGAAACATTTGGAAGGTAAAACAAAAAAAAAAAAAAAAAGAAAATCCTCAAGCTCACAGTCAGACTAGAAGAGCCCCCTGTACTTCTGGAAGAGCAAACAACCTATGGAAACAGCATGTGGTGGCTGCCAGAGCATCCCTCCTACCTGGAGCAGAGCCCTCCTCAGAGCCCCCTCTCCCCAGGATAGATCCCCTGGATCCATGGGAAGCACAATATGTTACGGCAGTTTCTGTCAGCTGTGACAAATGCACGCACTTAAAATGAAGCATATGCTCAAATCCATCAGCTTCAGCAGAAATGAGGCACATGCTTTATTTCACCATGACTAATGGCTCTCGTGAATGAGGACACTCCGTTTATTAAGGCAGGGGAAAGGGAGGTGGACGAAGGTGTGCGCAAGGAGCCCTGCTCGAGCCGAGCCGGCAGCCACAGCCCTCGGGGCTGGGCAAAGCCTCAGGGCCAGCCCAGCCACCCCTGCAGCTCAGCACTCCCGCAGTCTCTCGTTAATTACAATTTGCTGGGGCTTAAGGACTCTGTCTCCCACCGAGTTTGCGATCCAACCCTACAGAAGATTCCTACCCAACCTCTTTGCAGGGTTTCTGCCCCAGGCTGGGCACGGTTTTGGTGCAGCAGAACGTAGGGATGAACACCACTGTCAGGTTTTGAGTGATGCCTTTTGGGACTCAGTAACAGCCCAGTTCCACGTCAGGAGGTGTCTGTGCACCAGGGCTTTGGCAGGATAATCTGCTGTGGAGGACACTTCAGATCACAGCCACTTCATGGGAACACTGTGTGCCTGCAACATCACCTGTGCTCCTGAGCAAGGGCACGGCAAGGGTTAAACAATGCCTGGAGTGGAGCAGCACCACACAATTAGAGAGAAACCAGATAAATGGTGATTTTCTTGCATGCACTGACACCAACACAACTGCCACGAAGGATCAGCGTCATCAGAAGGAGCAAAAGAATTTCTCATGAAAGGGAGGCAACTTTGCAGGCCAAACCCCCCCCCCCCCCCCACCTCCCCAGTTAATCAGAGCACCTGGCTCAGGGACAGCACTGCTCCTGCTAACCCAGGGATTACTCCTGTCACAGCTCTGCTCTGACATCGTCCCTGGGATGCTGATCCACTGCCTGGGGACGTTCTCCCCTTCCATCCCTCGGGCACTGTGGGCTCAGTTCTCTCCCTCAGCTTTCCAGGCTGAGTAACCCCAGCTTGCTCCAGGGATCCCCAGCCAGGATCACACAGTAGAGCAGTGGTACAAAGCCCTTTGCCATTTCTCCTGATTCCATCTCCAAAGCTGCTCTTTCCAGTCTTCTTTTCCTGTCTTCCCACAACAACATCTCCAAACAACACCAAATTTTGCCGGCCAGCAGCTAAAGTTGGAACACAACTGTGCTGGATCCATAAAATGTTTTAGGTTCAGAGAGGCCACAGGCAGAAATCAACCTCCTGGGAAAGCAAACATTTCAAAGAGAATTTGCTTTTATTAGAAACACAGAGAATGTGTGGACTTTCCATATGGAACATCATCCTTTTAAAATTAACCTCTTTAGAAACAAAACACACCAACAACCAATGGACTGAGCATACCTATGTCTTCTTCACCCACCATCCCCAGCCTACACCCTCTTTCCCCAGGCAGCTCCAGCTCCCTGCAAAGATAAGACCCTCTCCCTCAGACACTTCTTCTAACACAGAAGCCACATATTTTCCATCCTAAACTCAGCCAAACTCCAGGTCCAGTCCATTTGCTCCATAAGGAGAGCAGAACGTCTCAGGGTTCAGGCCCCGAGCTGGAAAATTCTGTGTGATTTTCCCCAGCCCTGGAAGCGTCCAAGGCCAGGTTGGATGGGGCTTGGAGCAACCTGGTTGAGCAGAAGGTTCCAGGAGCTGGAATGAGATGGACTTTAAGGTCCCTTCCAACCCAAACCGTGCTGGAATTCTGTGATTAACGTTAGAAGAAAAAGATGAAACTCAGAGTTTTAAGACAACAGGTCACATGCACTTAGCTGTGCCCCAGGTCATCCCAACTCTCGTGCCCGGGGCAGGCAGCGGGCACGGCGGTGCCAGCCCGGCCGGCGCGCTCCGGCCGCTCACGGCGGTGCCATCCCCGCAGCCACCGTGCCCAGGTACCTGTACTTCATGCCGGTCTCCGCCCGTGTGGTGTCCTGCAGAGACAGCCCGTGGAGGTGCAGGAACCTCTCCAGCTGTTTCCTCTCGGTGGCCGGGCTGCGTGCCCCCGGCCAGCCCGCGGCCGCTCGCTGTGCCCGCGGGGCCCCGCTCGCCTTCCTGCCCCGCAGCGCCGCATCGCCCGCCTTGGCCGGGCCCGGCTTGTGCGGGGGGATGTCGGCACACGCCGGCTTGTACAGGTGCATGGTCCCCCCTGGGGGGCCTCAGCAGCTCCCAGCCCGTGCCCACCGCTGGCAGAGCCCGGGGCCACCCCACTGCCACCCCACTGCCACCCACTGCCGCCCACTGCCGCCTCAATGCCACCCACTGCCGCCCACTGCCAGCAGGGACTGCGGGGCTGCGCTGCCCGGCCGGGTCACAGCACGACGGAGCCGGGTTTGCCTCCCAGACATTGTTTATATTGTTGCAACTGGCCCATTTTAGTTGATGCCCAGGATGGATTATGGCCAAGATCAGCAATCTTGTTCATCTGCTGAGACCTCTCACAGCCCAGTACTCCAAGGGATAAGGGCTGCCAGTGGGAATAGAGCACTGACCCCGTTTCCCAGGTCTTATATTTAGATAATGAGAAATATTTGCTTGGGATTCAGTCCAAGGCCAATAAACATAAACCAAATACTCTCCCAGGGTGTATTTCAGGCCCTGGGCAGGCCAGATGAACACTGCAGGCATCTCTTTTGCCAGTCACTAGAACATTTTTTCTCATAGTGCATTGGTGGGGTTACCCGGCCTGGGAACTTCTGCAGGCTCCCGGGGCTTTGACAATTAATATGAATAAAATTATAATTTTATCAATTATTTCACCACTGATAAACAGCAAACAAAAGGTTTCTGGTTCATAGAATCATAGAATGGTTTGGGTTGGAAGGGACTTTAAGGACCGTCTTATTCCAAACTCCCCTGCCATGGGCAGGGACACCTTCTACTATCGCAGGTTGCTCCAAGCCCCATCCAACCTGGCCTTGGACACTCCCAGGGATGGTTTTCAGGATGTTCATTCCTGCTGGCCAAGGCAACACTCCCAAAGACCACAGTGACCTTTTCTGGCCACAGCAAAGAATCCTGCCCAGGTCTGGTACACACCACTGAGGCAGATCTCTGAGGTCTTCTATGTTAAAAACTCAACCCATTTTCAGGCTGGCATTTCAACCCCAAATACATCAGAAAAATAAGTTAAATAATCAAGTGATGGATGTATCATGAACTCAACTAATCCTTAAATCTTTCAAAGCAGATAAAGAAAGACTGATCCGAAACCCAGAATATATTTTAAAAGCTTATAATTCAATGTCACAGAGGGGAGTTTGGCAGGGACAGTGGGATTACCCTGCTATTTTTCCTCTGTAACTGTTGGATCAGGGCACTGATGGACTTGGGTGTCCCGGGGAGGGTCCTGCCCTGCTGTCCCAGGGCCCCCCAGCCCCGTGGGACCCCCCTCTGCCCGAAGATGGGGGTCCTGTTCTCATGGGGCTGACCCAAAGGGGGGGAGCAGGGGCGGCTTTCAAGCCCCGCTCTTTGCAACCCGGGGACGCCCCAGGGAGGGCAGCGTGTCCCGATGCCGCGGCCGTTCCTGCCTCGTCGGGACCGTGGTTTCCTCCTCAAGGCTGTGCCGGTGATCTCTGCTGCAGCTGCCTTTGCTTTCACCTCCTGCCAGCCCCAGCCCTCTGCTCATCTATAATGCAAGGTGAACCAATGCAAAGAAATACTTCTGCAAGCTCCTCGGAATTTTTTTGGACATAAGACTTTTGCTGGTTTGGAGTTTCAGGGTTTGTATGGATCAGCAACTTTAGAAACTTAGTTCTCCCAGAGGTTATTCCTCAACACTTTGCTTTTCTGGTGCTGTTGAAGCCCCCGGTGCCTGACCATGGGCTGGTGGAAGTGACATAGCCCAGAATCTGCTCCCTCCCAGCCCACAGACCCCTTGTGTTCTCTCCAGGTGCTTGTGGACATTTCTGCACTGAACAAGTACTTGCTCCGTCCCAGTTTTACTTTGTTTGCCTTTCGTTCCTCCCATTCCCAATTTTTATTCTAGTGACATTCTGAATAATTTCTAACCCAAGCACATCTGCAAGAGCTCGGTTTGTGCCGGGCACTTCAGGCACCCCAATCCTGCCTGGGATTAGGGAGGATCTCAGCCGCTTCTCAGCCGGAATCCCGGCTGCTGCCGATGTGTTCGTGCGGAGCCGGGCGAAAGGCTGAGCCCCCCGGGCAGCAGCCCCGTGCCCCGAGGTGCCTGCCAGCCCCCTCCTGCCCCTGGCAGTGCCCACAGTGCTGCCCCCGAGGGCTGGGGCGGCGGCACCCCCGGGCCGCTCCCCTTCGGGTTCCGGTTTCATTAAGGGTCTGACCCTGCGCAGGAGATTAGAGACTCGCACGTCTAATTTCCACTAATACCAAGATCCCCTTATATTTTTTTAAAGGAGCAAGATCAGATTCTGGAGGCTGCGACATTTAAGACTGACGGGATGAGAGATCCAGCAGCTGCAGGTTCCCCCTCCTGGGCAGCTCGTTCCCAGGCTGAGCCATCGCCGCTGCCTGGCAGGGACGGGGCAAACGAGGACCCTCCTGCCACCCACACGGTCCCTGCTCTACAGCAGCAACCTTTCAGCTCTGTCCGAGCAGAACCACAGCCTCTCGGACAAAGAAGCTCGTGAGAAACGAGGCCGACCAACCACGGGCAGCTTGTGCCGAAGAAGTTACGGAGACCAGGAAACAAGTTTACAGGATTTTCAGCTCTGTAACACACGCCCGTTGTGGTGCAGGGGGGAAAAAGGACATGAATAATCAGAAAAAAACAGGCTTGTAAAGCCAAAGACCTTTCGATATTATTATGGTTACTGTTGTCATCGTTGTTATTATTGTTATTGCTATTATTACCATCGCCACCACCATCACCATCCCCAGCAGCAGCACTCCCGCGGTGCCCCGTGGCAGGGCCGTGGGTACGTACCTGTGGGGCATGCCGGTGGTGTAGGCGATGGTGTACTCGTGGGAGAGCTCGCACACCCGCAGGTACCAGTTCATCTCCAGCTCCCGCAGCAGCGCCAGGCGCCGGGCTCGCTGCTGGGGCTGCCCGGGCCGAGCCCGGGCCTCCTTCCCGCTGTCCGAGGAACTCTTCAGGGCTCTGTCCCTGCTCCCAAGGGAAAGCACCGACTGCTTCCTCAGCTTCAGGGATTCCTCGGCGCTCTTCCCCCCCACGGTCCCCGTGCGTGCCGCCAGCATCGTGTGTCCCGCCTCGGTGCGAAGGCACTGACTGAGCCGCTGCCCTCAAATCATTGAAACTGATTTCAGCGCGCACTTTCCTCCCTCTATAACCTCACGCCGGCCACAAAGCTGTAATTAGAGACGTGTCTGCGGGGCTTAACCAGAAAGAAGAGCTGCAACCTTCTCATGGAAACATCTGCAGCGGCTCCCGCGTGCCAGAGGCTCCGCTCCGCAGCCGGGGAGGAGGATGCTCCTCAGCCACGACACCCCGGCCGGGCTCGGGCACACCAGGGCTTTGGGTGGACGCCACCGCAGCACCCGCCCGGCTCCGCAGCGCCCTAAGCATTCGGAGAGAGGTGAAGTCACGCGTGTCACCTTGACGGCAAACCCTCGCCCACGTGGGCTCACCCGAGCAAATTGCAGCGCCGTCCCTGCCGGACGCGGCCTTGGAGCACCCCTGTCTCCAGCCAGAGCCCTGAGCCGGCCGCTCCAGCCCTCCTGCTCCTCCTCCTCCAGCTCCTCGGCTCGCCCCGTCCAGCAGGAACTTTCATTTTCCAAGGGATTGGTAGAAATTTGGGGATTGGGCTACCCTCAGGATGAGAACGAAGTTACGGCTGTTCCTGAGCAAACAGTGTTTGGGAAAATATATGAAAGGGCGGACGCTGGAGTTGCATTAATTCCCCTCCCCGGCCTGAAATGTAAAAGCTGATAGAGAGATTACAGCTCTAATCACTGCAGCCACTTCGGGAGCATATCCGTGTGCGGAGAGAGCAGGCAGAGGAAAACCCTCCCTAAGACAGGCAGGATTTTAAAGTTATTGCACTCCAAAGCTTTGTAATCACCCCAAAGCAGAGCCATCACCCCAAAGCAGAGCCATCACCCACCTGCGCCCTGCGCAGCTCTCCTGGGGATGGGCTGGATGGAAGGATTCCCAGAGTCAGGGAGAAGGGAGCTCCGGAGCTCTCTGGCCTCCAACAGGAGCTGGTGCCATCCAACCTGTTCAGCAGAGATGGCACTAAAACACTCAATGGAAGTTTTGCAAAACTCTAGAAAAATGACTCAAACTTTGAGTTGTTACAACTTTCCAGTTCTGTGTCTGTTCCAATGTGTTTGCTCATTTATCCTTAAACTTTCACAGCCCTTCCCAAAAAGGTTTCCAGCAACTCCAGAAGCCTTTAAACCCAGCTCGAGCAGTGAAGCAATACAAACCTATTTTACAGGTACACAAGTTGAAGATTCTTCAGGTCCTTCCATGGGGAAGCTGGTTGTCAAAAGTGAAATAATGTTCTTAACGAGCTATATAAATACACATTGTGCTTCCTCAGCCTCCCATGTTTATCATTCCTTTAACCACAGGAGCACCCTGTTGTTCCCAAAGACTTTAAAAGGTATCAGTCACCTCAAAGGTAAATTAAATTCAAGCAGCTGCTGGCGATTTGTCCCCGTCTCAATGGGCCATTGTTGGGCGTAGCACGGGCTATTGTGCGGGTGGATGTTCCCTAATGTGTCACTTAGGCAGGTAACGCCATCGGATATTGTCTGCTGGGTGATTCTATCTCCTGGCAGGTAAGGAGACCTCGCTCACCTTATAAAAATTGCAGAACGATTGATTTCCTGAAAGCAAAGCTGCCCGGCTGCCGTGAAATATTGATCCCGGCTCTGCTGGGGTCCGCGGTGCCCTCAGAGCCCGCCGGGGCTGGGCAGGGTGGGCTGTGGGGCATCTCCTGGGGGACACAGACTCTGCTCCACGAGAACCTCCCCCTGCCAGAATCCTCTCCTGCCTCGGTGCCGACTGACCAACATCCCGCTGCGAACTGGGGCGGTCCCGGACTGAGCCCTGGCAGGATGTCCGAGCTGGGGGTGGGGGTCGGGCACTGACCAGCTTTCCATGAGCTCCACACCCCTCCAGAGCATGGAAAGGGGGGAAAGGGCCTGGGGGCACCTCAGCTGCACCCACCGTGGGGCAGGTGTTCGTGGGGCCGTGGAGAGAAGGATCGGGGTATGTAAGCTCCAGTGAATGACACTTCAAAGTGATCCCTGCTCAGGGCTGGGGGCACCTCCTGCCTTTTGTATTCCTTTTTCCAGGCCATCATTGGTTAAAGAAATATGTAACATTATAATTACATATTTCTAACTTATCTATACACCCTATAAATGTACAGAAACATGTTTAGGAGCTCTCTACCCGCAGCTTGCTACAAATTATAACTGGTTATTACATTAATTGTGTAATATTATAGAGGTTATATTTATTAATAAATTATACTAGGCTTTGAAAATTTCTCTGTCTCAAAATGCTTCCTAAAATCTGATTTTTATTCCAGCTGTGGTCCCTAGACTTGGACACACGCTATGGAAACCATCCCCTGCCAGGGAGTCTCCCTGTGCCCACCCTGGCACGCCAGGTCCTGGGGGTCCCGTGGGCTCCCTCGGTGGGTTAATCGCCCTCTGCCCAGGGCAAAGCCCTGCCCTTACCACTATTAATCTCTGAGCTGTCTGGAGCCAAGGGAGGGTTGGCAGCACCGAGGGGTGCAGAGGGACAGAGCAGAGTTAAAACCCCAACGACACTGTTTGTGTCACTGCTTTTAAAGCAGAACATTCCAGTAACATCCAGCCTCGAGCCCCCAGGATGAGAGCTCAGGATTAATACATTTTCCTCTGGCTCAGGCACCCTTTTAGCCAAACCTCCTGTTTTTCAGATGTAAATAAGAGCAGTGCTTCTAAAAACCCTGCAGCAGATGTTTTCTGCTCAGGGAAGCAGGAGGTCACCTCGGGGAGTTAACACGCTGCACACAGGGCCCATTTTTAACCCAGTTTTTAAAATCTCGTAAGCAGTTTTCCATCATTATCTGCCATTCCAGTGACACCTCCGTGCTGTCCAGCAACATTCCACAATGTCACACATGGAAAGTCCATCCTGATCATCCTCACCTCAAATTTAGTTTGATAGAATGGTTTGACTTGGAAAGGATCTTAAAGTTCACATTATTCCACTCCCCTGACCAGGTTGCTCCAAGCCCTGTCCAACCTGGCCTGGGACACTCCCAGGGATCCAGGGGCAGCCACAGCTTCTCTGGGCACCCTGTGCCAGGGCCTGCCCACCCTCACAGCCAGGAATTCCTTCCCAATATCCCACCTAACCCTGCCCTCTGGCAGTGGGAAGCCATTCCCTGTGTCCTGTCCCTCCATCCCCTGTCCCAAGTCCCTCCCCAGCTCTCCTGGAGCCCCTTTAGGCTCTGGAGGGAGCTCTGAGCTCTCCCCAAGCCTTCCCTTCTCCAGATGAACACCCCCATTCCAGAGTAAAGGAATGCAGGATGCACAGTCTGATCCAGCAATTTCCCAGTAATTCCACTAAAACACATTTGCAGTTCATCCTCTTTTAAACTGATCTCAAAATCCACCCCAGCTCTTCAGATTCCACAGTAACCTCTTAGTGTCTGTTCCCCACATTTTCCCAGCTCTGTGCCTGCACATCCCAGACCTCTGCACACACAGACACTCCCAGGCCAAACAAACGAGCAGCAGTTAAAAACCTGCAAGGGCCTTTTCAGAGACATTGAAACAGGAAAATGCAAGCCTTGCATAGGTACAGATTGATTCAGAAAGCGTCTGTAAGTGATACCTCAGCAAACACACATGTTTGGTCCCACAGGAGCACAATCATTCCCAAATCCTGACCCAATTAGCTGTGAGGCTCACAGCTCTGCTGCTCCACACACTCTACTCCAGGTAATTGAAACCCCACCAGGGAAAGCTTCATTAAGGTACTTAATTGGGCCTAAGTGGTTCACCCTGCTCTGACAGCGCTTAAATGTAGTGACTTATGAACTTCTGCTCGGCCAGCAGCCACTGGCTTTGTGCCCGGGCATCCTCAGCAAACCTGCTTCCCACACATGGAGTCATGGAACCTACCAGGCTGGAAAACACCTTTGAGATCACTGAGCCCACCTGTTAACCCAAATCCCAACAGCAGAGAGCTCCCATCTGCCTCCCTGAAGGACACGAGGGATCTGGGAGCTCGGGGGGGGGGGGCACCGGGTCACAGGCAGCTCGAGTGAGTCAATCTGCTGAAATTAAAACTGAATGCAAGTGGCTCTCTCCAGCCTTTTATCTTCTCCAATAATTTCTAGACGTGATTGGGGGGCCAAAGGCCAGTCCCAGCACATCCAAGTGAGGAGAAGAATGCCCGGGTATGTTAATTAACTCGGTTTTCCCTCTTTGCCAAGTTCAGTGAGGTCACTGACGAGCTGCTCTTGTGGCTTTGCTCCGGGTGGCACCCACAAGTGACCAAGCGACCTGTGATTAGAAAGGGGAACGCTGTCCCAGGTCAAGGGGAGTCCAGACAGTGAGCCTGCTCTGGAGGCACGTGGCTGTGCTGGGCAGTGGCTGAGGAAGGCTGTGGTGCCCAGCCCTGCCCTCGGACACAGCCCCAGCCCTCGAGCCTGGTGACCCCTGACCTGCACGGGAAGGTGCAGAAACACCCACAATGTTCTTTACTTTTCTGCAGGAACTTCAGACAAAGAGGCTGAGCTGCCTTAACCAACCAGGGGCTGAGCAGCTGAGTCCCTGCTGAGCACTTGCTGCTCCCGGGATGCAGTTCCTGGACAGGCTCCTGTGCCTGGAGGACTGTGTTTGGTTTCCAGAGGTGGGGAGCCCAGCTGGGGCAGGCAGTGAGCCCCAGCTCTGGCTGTGAGCCCAGTCCACACCATGGCCCACACCACGGACACTGAGCTGCCACTGCCCCACTAATCCCTGGCCAGGAGCCCTGTCCCTGTCCCCTGGTCCTGGAGCAGCACAACCAGCACATCCACGGGAGTGCCCGTGTGGTGCCGTGGCATTGCCATGGCAATTCGCACCACAGAAGGGACTAAAAATAAACCCCAGCTCTGCAAAGCACCAAGATCATCCTGAATCCCAGCCCTGACTCAGCCACCTCCAGCCCTGGGGAGGTGTGTGGTGCTGGGTCCACGCTGCACACAGCGGGACATTCCCACCCACCCCCTCCAACATTCAGCTCCCCCTGCACAGGCACAGCATCTCCTACAGCTCCAGGCCCCTGTGCCACTGAGAGTGCCTGGAGCTGCACAGGACAGGTGGGCATCACTCCAGAGCCTCCCAGGGCTGTTGCCAGCCAGGAAACCTCTTTTTTCCTCCAAAAACCCCAAAACCCAACTGATCCCCCCTGCATTCCCAATGTCCTGAGCAGCATCCCACCTCCACACCAAGAAACCTGGACAGCTGGGCAAGCTCCAGGCACGAAAAGAGAAGATGGGCACTTGTCACTGCCTTGTCCCAGGTCACACCTTGCTCGAACTATAACAAAATTAGCCCAGGGAGCAAAGTGCCAGAGCAGCACTGGATGCCCAGGGTGCACCTGGAAGTGATCCCGAGGGATAAAGGCTGCTCAGGAACATCAGCCCTGGCCAGAAACCCAACAGGACCAAGGGCCACCACGGGCAGAGCTGTGGGACCAGGATCCCATGGTGCTGAGCTCCCCTTTCCCAAAGGCATCACAGGTTTCCACGGGAGAAACAGCAGCACAGGGACTCCGGTGTCAGCGGCCGGGGCACGGGCCCCCTGAGCCCATGGTCAGGTGTCAGAGCCATCAATTATGGATGGCAGCCTTGAATTATTCCTGCTGCTTCATTAAGGGAAGTGTTGGGCACAGGAGGTGGCAAACACCTTGCTGTGTGTGAGGGGGTGAGCCTGGGGCCCCCCGGGGCAGCGGGACAGGGATGGCCCCCAGCACAATCCCTCGGCCCCATCACCTGCCCCCTGCCCCTGCAAGGAGCAGAAACTCTCCTCTTTCATTAACACTTCTCTTAATTAACACACAATTCAAACTTGGCTGTCCATAAAGCTTACACTTACCCCGGACCATTCTTCCACGGTTTTTTTCACCCTGAAAAACATTACAAATGGGAAGAAAACTTGCAAGCGTTTTTATATTGACTTTTGTAGCCCAAACCACTCCGGGGAAGGATCAGCAAGAAAAATATCCCAGCTCTAAGGGGGCTCTTGCACACAGACTTACATCAATTACATCCATAAAAACAGCCTTTTCAACCCAAAATACACCCCCATTTATAATGCACATGTAGAAACTACCTTAATAATACAGTTTCCACACATAAGCCCCTAAAAGAAAAAAAAAAGTCACACCAAGGTTCAAACATAATATTTTTATTTGTGGATAAAAATTAAGGCTCACAGTACTTTTATCATTTCACAAGCAGAAAAATGTTAAAAATTGAGACTGATGGGGAATGCCCCCAGTACAAATTCCTCTAACTGCTGACATGTTTTACTGAAGACTCGAGGTGAACAACTGTACAGGGCAGCTACTGGTATTAGTTTGTAAACTAGGTGCTAAATATAACTTTTTCTTAAGAAATGTGAACAGAGTATGATGTTTCTCTCCACTTGTGGCTGTCCAGTACACATGGATTCCACAGAAACACCCGAGAACTGCCGGGATGATCACACCAACCTTCCTAAGAACAACCCACCACGGCTACAACGCACGGCACAGGTGTCAAACAGGGGGGAGAGAGCCAAGGGTCACAAATTCCGTTGCCGTAAGACATTTGGATTTATAGTGCAATAGTTTATGCCTAAAATTTTCAACAGTCAACTTTCTGGCTTAAAAGTAAGAACACAGAGCTGCTGTCTGGCTGCAGGAATGCAGGATGGGATGAGTGCATGGCAGACCTCAGGACACGGGCAGACATCGTGCCTACAGTTGAGATGCAGCTCCAAGGAGGACTTTTCCAAGGGTGCAGCATGCAGGGAATAAAGGACTCCTGTCCAGCTGTGCTGCAGGTCAGAGGTACAGCCACTCCTGTGACCCCCAACCACCACCACGTGTGTTTCAGCCCGAGTTACATCCCAGCTCTGGGGCTGCAGGTCCATCTGCACAGACACCAAGTGTCTGGCTCAAAGCCAAGGAGGGTTTGTTTTCCAGAGGGGCTCTGTACTATTTGCATTATTTTTAGTGACTCCTCCAGCTCTGCCTGTTTGCTGTCAAGGCAACACAACCCAGGGCCGAGCCTGCGCACAGGAGAGCTGGGAGAGCCACAGAGGCTGAGGGATTTCTGCACCACACCAAAAGGATTCATTTCTTGCACACTCTGGAGCTGAGATATGACCCAGGAATGACAACAACTGTCCTAAGCCTCTCCTTTCCTGACCAGAAATTAAATGCACTCTGAAGCCATAACTTCCTTAGGGAGCTTCCCTCCGAGATCAGCTTGCTTTCCCAGGACCCTGCTAGGCCAGGTTCTGCCCCAGCAACCTCCCAGGCTTTAACCAAGAGCTCCTAGGGATCACCATCCTGCAGCAAAGGAACGTTTGGATTGGTAATCCCGACACCACAAAAGCTCATCCGAAGGGCTCCGGGAGGTTATGACTGGTGCAATCACCACTGCCCTGTGTAAAGGAGGCAGCTGGGACAGATTCAGCTCGACCTGCCCAAGCTGCAAAGCCCTCCAGGAGCAGCAGGGCTGGAGGGGGAGGCAGCTCCCCACCCCAGATCACACCAGCCACTGCTGTGCTGCCCTCCTGCACCCCCGTGTCCCCAGCAGCCCCCGGAGCAGAGGGTGGGAACACACCATCTCCTCCGCCTCACAAAAAACCACCTCTGACACAGGCAAAAGAATACGTTTACACCAGTTGGCCATTTCCAAGAGCAGAAATTAAACCCAATTTCCATAATGTGTAGGCAGTGAATGTCAGAACAGGAAAATGTGTGCAACCAAAAATATAGAACAAACACTTCCAACATTATTCCAGTTCACAAATCCAGGCAAGGGGAGAGAGAAGTAGCTACAGCCATGAAATACTCCATGTTACTGAACAGTTTAACCAGGTATTTTACCTCATAACACTATGGTGAACTTGCAGCTGAACAAAACACAACTGCTTAAACCAAAAAACCAGGAATAAGAAGGATGAGCCTGGATACCCATTCCAGTTCTCCCAGGAGAGATACCGGCAGGCACCCAGCAACCTGCTCAGGTCAGAATCCAACTGTTCCTGGCACAGGGCATGCCCAGGATTCTCAGATGGATGGAAATGGCTTTGCCTCAAAACATCAGAAAAGCTCCATGTCCAAAGTATCCATCTCTCCAATTATTGCTTCACTACAAACAGCAGAACACGAGCGATGGGAGGGATCTACACGGATCGGGAAGTCACCCCGATCCCAGGACTCCACACTAACAACTACAATGACCTTACAGACCAAGCTAAGCACAATACATACCCAAAAAAATTCCTGTAAAAGCAAATGTGTAGAAAATAAACTGTCATCAAGTCCAAGGAAAGCACAGGGGCAGCGGGAGTGAAGGGAACGCTGCACGGCAGTGCGGGGCAAACAGGATGCACAGATCCAGCAGCTCTGGTGCAACAGCTTTCCCAGCTGTACTCCCAGTTTTCCACTTCCATCCATCCCCAGGGCACACAGGGATACTCCCCTGCCTGGAGTTTGCCATGTGCACACACACAGGGAGTGTGTTCACAGCTGTCACACACACACACACCTGCCGAGCCAGGACAGACACACGGACAGAGGTGATGGCAGGAGATTTTAGCACTGCTCAACATTATTGCCATGGGCCAAGACTCAAACAATGTAGAACAAGTTAACAGTACACAACATACACAGGAACTCCACAACTCAACAGTGCCCACTACTCCATTTGGCAAAATATTTATTTATAATAAATCCGTTCGAAAGCAGTTGGTCACAAAGAATTCCTTTTACATGTTTAGGCTGTAACAATGCTTTTGGTAAAAGTAAATAAACTGTCTCTTTTTACACAGTGTACAAAAACAAAGAGACACCCCAATGACAGTAAAACACATGAGAACGGGGAGAACTGGTAAGACAAAGGCAGAAGCAAGAGGGACCTGTCTGTGCCCGGCAGTGCTGCCATGGTTATTTACCCGTACAATCCTCAGCCCCGCGTCGGGATCATCCCCAGCACAGCTCTGAACTGCAGGATTATGCTCCAGGAGAGGAATCTGATGCGATGTAGCAGCTCCAGTCACTCTTTCACAGTACTGCATGTCAACACTGGGAATGGTTTCTGATATGGTTTAGACTGCACACAGTACTTGGGTAGAAAAAAAGTTAATTACTCCCACTCCGTAGTTCCTGGTGGCTTTGATGTCAAGTCATACATCACCCGAGAAATGCCAGGAATCTTCTTGATCTCCGCCACCATTTTTAACACAACCTGTTGTGGAGGGGAAAAAGAGTATCAGACAAAGAGTGTGTAAAACAGACCTGATGAAAACTGCCCAAGAAAAGCTTGAAGGAAAACTGCCCACACTAATTCTGATAGACACAAGGGAGGAGAGAATACTGCCATTAGCACACTGCCGCCAATTAATAATTAGCTGAACCAAAACCTCTGGCTTATGGGATCTGCAGGTACATTTGGGACTTGCTGGGTTTTGGCACAGACTGAATCACAAAACGTGTCCCTCAAGGCAGCAGCTCTTCAGCTTCAGAGTTGTTTATTAAAGTTCAGCAGAAACACAGTCTGCTGTGTGTTACCAAAGTTCCTGAAACTGGATGTGGATAGTTTCCCAGAAAAAAAAAGAAGCCTGAACCTGGCTCCTAAATCCTTTTCGTGACCTAAAGAGAAAACAGGGCACCGAGACGTTAAAACCAGAAGTGTCAATCAAGGGCAATTGATTATGTAATTATTTCCAATTACTAATGCAAAAACTAATTCCAAAGTCCCAGCAATGGCTGGGTATTCTTTACTTGGCAGTATTTTGGCTCAGCTCTGCTGGAAAGCCTTTAAGTTTGTCACAGCCCTCTGGCAGCTCCTCATGTTGTTAGTTTTTCCCCAAGACACCACAATATTCTTCCTAATGAATATTATGAAAGACAAAAAATTGCGAGAAATAAAAATCAAAGTCAAGGCAACCGAGAGAGAGGAAAATGAAAATGAACCATCTACAAGAGAAGCTGCTGTTGAAGAGGAACCCAACCCCCTGTTACCTCCTCTGGGACCTCGTTGCCAGGGGTGGCTGCGATGCCAGTCATGAAGTCACTGGTGATGAAGGGTCTGATGACCACAGACCTCTGGCAGGAGGGCTGTTTCTGGAGGGGGTCCCGGTCAAAATGCAGCGGGGTCAGGATTATTGGCATCTGGCTGATTTTTCCGGCATAACCTTCAGGAAACAGTTGCACAAAGGGCATTAATTTGGTTTGCAGACACAACCTGCACACAATTCCCACCTGTGCTTCAAGTTCTGCACCAGGAGCTGCAGTTAGATCCTGTGGCATCTTCTCCCTCCTGCTGCAACACCCCAGAGATTGCAGTGGGGCACCACCAGAGCTACTCAAAGCAGCACTGGAGGCACTGGGCAGGCCCTGGCACAGGGTGCCCAGAGAAGCTGTGGCTGCCCCTGGATCCCTGGGAGTGTCCAAGGCCAGGCTGGACGGGGCTTGGAGCAACCTGGGCTGGTGGGAGGTGTCCCTGCCCATGGCAGGGGGTGGCACTGAGTGGTCTTTAAGGTCCCTCCCAACCCAAACTTTTCCATGACTCTATAAATTGTTACTTGAGATGATCCTCAGCCTTTGCAGTCTTGCATAAAAATCCCAGATAATCTGAGTGGTCCCTGTAATTCGCTGTGAATCAACTGAAAATCCACTTTCCTTCCCACATAACACAGCCATGGGGTTTTTATCAATCCCAACATCAAGCCCAATAAAGAGCCATTCACAAATATCCCTTTGAAATATTCTATAGAAGTCTCTGAAATATTTGAAGAGTCTTTGAACTATTCAAGAGAAAGCTCTCCAGTATGCCCCTGGCTGGTGGCTGA
This sequence comes from Acropternis orthonyx, assembly GCA_035583155.1. Lineage (NCBI taxonomy): Eukaryota > Metazoa > Chordata > Aves > Passeriformes > Rhinocryptidae > Acropternis > Acropternis orthonyx. The sequence continues at coordinate 1,081,405 of JAWWEU010000011.1, read as the reverse complement.
CAGGTAACTCCAGACAATCACCTCTCACTTACTTCTTTCTGGATTATCTCCCCCTGGAAGTCAATACACAGCCCCCTAATTTCCCTGTTTCAGTGATCTAAAAGTCTGATATTGAGGCGTGTGGCAGCTCACAGTGCTCAGGCTCCCCCCTCTGCCAGCCCTGGCCTGAGCTGCTGGCACAAGGAGGTTTTTCACTAAATCATAACTCCAGTCTTATTTTTAGGAGACATTCATTCACACAAAGCCAAGTGTCACCAAAAGTTAGCAAGACACAGCTACAGTTTTACCAACACAGCCAACAGTGTTATCCTCAGCCTTCTGAGGTTAATTTTGTAAAAATTCTGTTCAGACAGCTTTGCAAACTGAACAAGGATTCTCAAAAAGATATCTGGTGTAACTCGATTTATACAAAATATAAGCAAGTCTGAGGCAGTGCTTCCCACACAGATCACATCTCCAAAGGTAATTAAGTTAAAAAATAAAGACTGAACCTCAGACCTCTTTATTCCCAGACTGGCTGTGCACCATATTCGGGGAACTCAACACTTCCTGGATGTGCAGGGTTTGGGTTGACAAATACAGCTTTTACTTCAAGTTAAGAAACAGGAAAGCATCAGAGGCAGAGAGGAGCATCATCACCATTGGAAACTGGGTATTTGGGCTCCTTTCTTACCACAAAAAACCACTATGTAGAAACGGCCAAGTTTCTTTGGATAAATGCTGAGGACTGAGGGGAGCAGATAGAAGGAATGTTGCTCACTTTAGCTGGCTGTCAGTACTTCTTGCCCAAGCTCACAGTGCAGAGAAGCACAGCAGCTCTGGGCTTCACGACATGCCAGAGACAAGCCTCAGCTCCCCCAGATCCCCTAAAATCAATCCCAGTCTTTTAGCTATCAGCTTCTACAACTTTCTCAAGAGCGTCATCCCATTAGTTGACCATTGGTTTTGCAGATCCTTGGGAAGGCTGTGGATTGTGACAGTACCACTGTAACTATTCCCATGAGGTTTGCAGGGATCTGACCCACGGGATAAGCTGGAGCACCTACCAGACTCCCTGAGAATGTTGTGAGCCTCGAAGTCCGCCTGACGTAAAGTGCTGAGGACTCCTGTGGTCAGGAAAGTGGGGGTGACATCTGTGGGGGGCTCTTTCACCGGGGGGCCAAACACATACACAACTCTGAAACAACAGGGTGGGGGAAAACCACAGTTTACATTCCCAGAAGAAACCAAACTGCCCCCAGACTGCATCTTTAGTGCTACAGTGAGAAAACAGAACGAGAAAGCACCACAATATTTTATTTTGCTTGCAATTTCTAACAGGAACCCACCAAATCCCCATTAAATACTAAACCTTATAGTCACTGAAGAGCTGGGCACTAACAGTGCAATTTATAAATCTACATAATTGCATCTGTAATAGAATATCTTCTGCATTCAAGCCAGTCACAAAGCACAGTGTGACACTGAGTGCCTCGCACACGGACTCACACGAGGTATTTGAGTTTGTGGATACAAGCCAAGAACAACTTGTCTAAAACCCAAAGCAGAAAAGCATGCAAGTTTACATTGTGTGTTTCTGTTTGCAGTGCACAGGCTGCAAGCACAGCTGGGCAGGAAACCAACTATTCCGGTGCCCTCCCCGCTGCCAGCCTCACTGTCCCTGCAAACACCCCCGGCACAGCAGAACTCCCAGAGCTGGGGGAGGTTCAGGGCGCAGCATCGAACCCAGAAGAGCCCAGAGAAGTCAGCAGTGCTGTAAAGCCAGCACATACTCTGAAATTGCACAGGCAATCCTGATTTATGCCTTCTTTTGTCCCCTCTGCGTTTAATTTAACCAATTATCTTGCAAGTCAAGGTGTCACCTTTCAGAGTAAGAGCTCTGTTAGGAGGTGTCACTTATGTGAGAAAATGAAGGTTTGCTGTAAGCAATTACAAGCAGTTTCATGAGAAATCCCCCAGCCAGGCAAGGAGGATATGATTCTCCAGAGCTGATTTAATGTCTAAGCAGCTTCAGCTGCTGGGAAAAATCACGGAATCAAGTAGGTAAAAAATGCATCCTCACAGAGAGCTCAATTAAGATCAAACTGCCCAGCCCTGGAGCTTTCCTTGTGCCATTCGAACTGACATTGCCATGTAAATCCTTTTTTGACGCACAGCAAAACCAAACTGCAGGGCAGCAGAGCTCATCAGCAGGCTGGAGTCTTGCAGAAGAGAATTGCATAAGTTATGCTGGATGTTGTCTAGTCAAGTGCTCTAAAAATGAGCTATCACAGGCTATCAATCTATTTTCAAGCTAGAAATAAATCTGTATTTTGATTTATTCTGAATTTGTAACCTCTGTATGATACACCTGTCCAATATATAAAAAAATTATACTATAAACAGGAGAATGCCTGCACATGCTAAACTTGCATATATTAGTTAGCTCATTAAAAATAAAGATAATTCAATACTTACCTGTTTATGTTGTGGCACATGCGTGGTATGAGCCTGGCAAGAAACATGAGGGACTCCCAGTGTGGAGCATCCTTACTGGAGATGCCACAAACGTAGCTGTACGAGCGGCAGTCGCCCTGGAAGTGACACACAGCGATCACTGCATGGGCACTTGGCTGCCAGAACAACCCCCAGGACTCGCCTGTGCATCCTGCAGGTGACAGGGCCATACTCTGGGCCAGCACTGAGTTGGTGAAATCAGTGTGCTGGGAGATACTGAGGGCATGAGGAGACACAGGGCAAGGTGAGAGAGCTAAGAGTGTATAAAAGGGAAGATTCAGAATGGGGAGATTCACCCACAGTGACCAGAGCGCAGGGATTGATTGTGTGCTGGTATTTCTGTGACAACGTACAGAAATCTGATGACACTGCAGCTTAAAACACTAACAAAAGCTGACTGCAAAGAGTCACAGAAGCCACACACAACACTAGGCAGTGATAATAAAATATATGTAATTCAACACTGCTTGTGCAGAGACAGGTTCTTTACAGCTATGACTGATCAGTAAGGAAAGCTTCCAAGTTATTGCACACAATTCCAGCTCAGCACTTGGTTTGTATTTCTGTCCCCAAAGGAGGGAAAGGGAAGATAACACTGGGGCTCAGATCCCAGTGTTCCCAACACTGCTCCAGGACTTTTCCTCCAAGAAGGATCAGTGCAATGCAAAAAAGCACAGGAACGGGCAAAAAGCAAATTCAAGCACAAGAAGGACGTATTTTTAACCAACTGAGCCTTATCAGGGACAACAGGATGGCAGCAGAGCTCAATGGGATTGTGAATGTTGTGAAGAAACTGCCTGTGGGTGACCAGCATCACTGACCTGGATAATCTGCTCAAATCCAAGCCCTGGCACTTACCCAAGTGCCCATTCAGGTATCCTGACACCTGGGCACTGCACCAGCACTGACAAAGGACAGCAACATGGCTCTCACAGCCATTTGGACTTTATCTCCCTGATAAAGCACTTTATTCTCATGTCTTAAAGCAGCAAATAGGATGTTTCACCCCAGCCTGCCACCCCAGCCAGAAGGAGCTCCCAGAACACCCCTGGAATGCCCCCACTTACCTGCACTCCCACAGTTTTGATTGGTAGCAAGAAGGCATTCAGTGAATGTAGGCTTGTAATCTGCATCAGCTTCTCCTGGTCTTCTTCACTTGTGCACGCCTTGACCCTTTGCAGCAAAGTGTGTGGCTGTGCAAGGATGCAGAAAAATACACTTTAATTAAATAAAGTTCCCAAGTCCTCAAACAGAACTTGCACAGTGCAATTAAAATTGTTCTTTAAGTAGCTGTTTGCTTAAATTTAGTCCACATTTACTCCTTGGAAATATTTAAAAAAATACCTTTCATTTGATAATTAAATATTAGCAAAGGCACCTTTCTTTGATCAGTCTGTATTTTAAGCTGAGACTCTCCAAAGCCATGGGGGAAGCTCTTTTCCTAAGATCATTCTCTCTTTCACAAAGCTGTACTTTTCATTTTTGTTGCACTACAAGTCCATATGTGTTAAAGGAAAAGCAGATGTAAATACTTGCCCTTCAGGATTTACCAAAAAGCTTTGGCATGTTGTTTTGAACTCACACCTCAGAGGAGGGCCCTGCTAATGACTTTTCACCTCTGGGTGAGCTTAGAGCAATCACAAAGGTCATCACAGTTAATAGATGTAGAATTTAAACATCACCAATTAAAAACTCCAGGTTTTGGTCCAGGACAACTGGCAAGCACCAGCTCTCACTCCTGCACTTTCATTTACACAATCACTGACTGTTTGGGTGTGCAAACCTAGAAAGTTACATTTATTTCAGGGAGGGAAGACCTTTCCCTAATACTCTGTGACTTGAAGTATCTCCAGAAACCTCATCTGCACCAAGTTTAACTACAACAAAAGTTTTTCACTATCTGAAAGGTGAATAAAGTTCCATTTTCCAGAAATTGTTCAACACTTACACCAGTCATGGCACTAAATGTTATTCCACAGCTTCAAGTGAGTTGTACCGGGGCCCATCATTCCTCAAAGAGCACAAAGTAGTCATTTTAACCTTTTAGCAAATTAAACCTCTCTGCAGGCCACTACAGAAGGGTCACACTACTTCTGCAGAACAATCCCAATCACACCACTTCTGTGCATATCAACATTTAGAATTTTCTCACCTTCTTCACACTCGCAGAAAAATCCGCAACTATTTTCAAAATGTTGTTTGTTTCTGGAAAGTCTTTGCACACATAAGGCTCTTCAGCACAGATCACTCTGATTGCTAGACCAGGACCTGCAAAGCAACGTTGAAAAAACATTACACTAAATAACAGGAAGCTGATTTTCCCTTAGAAACGTGGAACAGTGGGTCAGTCACTGAGTACTGCGTACTTTGCCACTGTATGATTCAATTGTCCTAATACCCAACAAGACAAAAATCCCCAACCCACAAGCAGTTTATTCCAAAAGGACATTTCTGTTCAGGATATTTAAGCATTAATTGCCTACACCTTAAATGTGCTGGTGGTGTGATGAAGCAGTTTGTGATGATGAAATGGGGGATGCAAATCCAAAATGAACAGGAACCTCCCCCCTCTCTTTGCTGGGCAACTGGAAGAACTCTGAGTGTACCACACAGTGGAGTCTCCACTGTTTTTGAAGACCCCTGAGGGCTATTTGACCTTTTTTCTTACTAATTGAAAGTGCAACATGCTGGACAAGGCAGAAGACAGTCCCTGCCTTCCCTGGGATGCTGCTGCATTAGCACTGCCCTGTGCTCTCAAACACGTGGGCAGAAAAACATCCCCCTCCTAAGAGGATGTGGACTTTCCTGCATTATCTACTTGGATGTTTTCTGGTGGAGAACTCATGCTATTCTCCAGGCACTCATTTTCAAAGCAGCAAACACCCCTTGGAAAGGCAGAGCCAGGTCATTACTCCAGGTGAGATACAGCTGGCAGCTCAGGCAGCTCTCACTGCACTTACTGAGAATTCCTGCTTTGGCTAAAAAGGAACAAACGCAGCTAAAAAGGCAAATTCAATTTTACTTTTATTATGTATATTTATTAAGCTGCTCTGAAACCTTTTCCTGAACGAGGATCCTGCTAAAGTAAAAACCTAAATCGATTTTTTTCGGTGTTTAGACATCAGTGTTGCACTCCACCACACTGCAGGTAAGTATCTGCTAAACAACACTGGTGTGGTCACAGCCCTGCACTAACAGCACAGACCGAGTCCCATACCTGGGAAGGGATGCCTGGAAACCAGCTCTTCAGGAAGGCCAAGTTCTCTTCCCAGCACTCGCACTTCATCCTTGTGAAAGTCCTTCAGTGGTTCTATTACTTTACCCTTAAAAAGAAAAAAAAAAAGGCAATTCACACTCCAGCTCAAGTGTTTAGGTTATGGCAGTCAAATTGGCCTGCTCCTCCCAGAGTCAGTGCCAAGGATTCCATAAACACTGGGAAGAATCCCGTGTGAATGTGGGCTTTGTAACACAGCTGTGGGACGGGGGGGGAGACGAGGGGGCTTCAGTCTGTGCCAGAAGCACTCCCGGCTCCAGCAGTGCAGACACAGCTGTAAACCAGCTCTGTTTCACAAATTCAGACCTTTGCCTTTGCTGGATGTTCAAACCAAGCCAAAAGCCTTGAAAATTCTCTGTGCAGTGATGAATATTAGAAGCGTGGATCATTAGGAGTTCTTTTGTCTGCTGTGGCTGAGACTCTCTGATAACTGAGCACCTTCCACCAGGGCTGTTATGGGATCTCTGAGGTGTTGGTTCTTTCTTAGAGCACTTTGTAACACAGAGAACTAATGCCAGAAAAAGCAAATTAAGGCAGTCTCCTACATTTGCTTCACATACTAATATCTAAGGGCTGTGCACAGGAAAGGTGTCTAAAAAGCTTTTCTAGACTTCAGACTAAACAGACCAACTGGGAGTAGCATCAAAGGGACAGGAGCTGGGCAGCCTGTCTTCAGACAGTCCAACCTTTTGTGCTCCCATCATCTCCAAGCTCCTGGCTGTCACCCAGAGATGGCCATTTTGGGCCATTTCAGAAAGATTTTTGGGTTCTTAAATTGCTAACTGGCAAACAGAGCATGTGCCACCAGCGTGCTGCTGGCAGATGTCTGAACAGGTTACTACAAATGTGATGCAGAAGCTGCATAAGAACAGAAAGAACTCACCCCTGGAGGTACCTGCAGGAACCATTCCTAGATTTCAACTAATTTCAACATGTTTTTCTCATTCTCTCTCAAGAGAGAATACTTTGCTCGAAGAGTTGAATTTTAGATGAGGTTCAAGATAAGGAGAATTTTGTCCCTCTCTCAAAGCAGGAGCTGATTATCTTTATCCTAAGCACCTTTTTTAAAGCACTGTCATTGCTCTTGCCTGAATCCAGGATGTGCCAGGTCTGGACTATCAGTACCTAAAGACTACTCACTGACTTGTGTCCACAGAAGGAATAAGTGATCCATTACACCACAGACTCCAGTTTAAACCAGACAAAAGCTGCCTGAGAAGCCCTGAACTGCTCTCCTGCTAAAGGCATTGGTACTTCTCTGCTTCCTCTCCAAACATGGGTTTGTTTGGAGGGCTAAAAAGCAAGGGTGAGGAAACAGCTTTTGGTTTGCAGCTGAGAACATCACTGTTCACACTGCATGAACCCAGCCTCAATGTGCTGACATCTTCCTGGGTACCCAGTGCTGGGCAACACCAAACCCCTCTGACTACTTAGGGAATGTAGCACCTAGAAACCAGTGTCATAAAATGTAATATGTTACAGTAGAATCTCACAGGCCTCCTCAGAACAGGGTCCCATCAGTGCAGGACAGCAGGGCAGGTCCACCAGCACAGCCAGGCAGCCCTTGCCCGGCACTGAGCCTCCTGCAGCACCCCCACCGTGCCCACGCACCTCCTCCCGCAGCTTCCGGATCAGCTCCGTGTCGTTGTGGTGAGTTTTGATCACTTCAGCTTTGCCACTGGCAACGAGGGAAGCGCTTTCGATGAGATCAGGCCTGAGGGTCCCCTGAGCCAGAAAAACCTCTTCGGGTTTCAGGTTCATTTCTCCAATAACTTCGTTGGCAATCTACAGGATGGAGAGAAAAAAAAAAAAAAAAGAGTTCCAGTCTCTTTTGGCTGTCCAAGGTCTAAAGAAGGTAATGGATTGCCTGGCAAATGACAGTGAGCTGGGACAGGACAATCAGGAAGACTCATTATGACACTATCCCACTACTGAAATAGTCCTATGGCCCCACATTGTGTTGCACAGAAAACAGAAACACCACCTTGTGACTACAGGAACATCAGCACCTGTGAAATATTGTCCCTGTAACCCACCAGGGGCTCCTCAGGTCACCCACAACTTGCATGAGCACTGATTCCACTGATTAACCAGTCGGACATGAAAGATGGACCCAGAAATCATATTAAAAAAAAATAAATCAAAAAACCCACAAAAACAACCGAACAAAATAAACATCACCTTAACAAAGGTGTCACCAATGATCTTCCTTTTTTCTTCAGGGCTTGTGGTCATATTTAAGGTCTTGCTAATTCTTTTCCGTGGAGTTCTGTCCTCATCCGAGATGGGCAGAGTTGTTGTGCCATTATAGAATGAATGGGCTGCATTCACCACTGCAGGGAATCACAGGGATTATGGGACAAAGTTAGCAATGATTTTTATGCAAGGTTAGAAAAAAATAAATTTCACTTTGTTGCTTTAAAAACAGAAAACAAAAATCATCCCAGTCTTTTCACTATTAACTGCATTAAATAGAGCTGTTCAATACCTCAAGAATTACTTGTAACAAAAGCCTTTTGTTTCTCCTATTAACCTTCTATTTTTTCCATACTGTGACAACCATATGAAAGTTCAGCTCCTGCTTCCCCTTCTAGATCATAATTTATTTGCTTTAAATAGTTTACAGGACAGTGTTTCCCCAAGGCCTTTCTGCAACCAAAATTAAATGATGCACTATTTATTCATGCTGCATTATGCCACTTAATTTAGAGAGGCTCTCAACCCAGAGATCAGCTGGGAGGCTCTCTGGCATCTTTACCAGCACTGAATTCCCTGACCTACAGAAGGAACATTTGCAGCAAAGGGATTCCCTCAATTTGTTCCCCTGGCTGCCTGCCAGAGCCCAGGTTTATTGCTCCACAGACTGCAAGAATAAGACATGGATTTTCCACTAAAAAAAAAGTAAATGTATAAAAGTAAAAAATAATATGTTTTAAAAAATGTGTACATAACAAAGCTTAGACTTTGCTGCACTGTCTGAGGGCCAGGCAGTGGAAAGCATTGCTCACCTAATGCCACAATTCCTGGCCAAAACAAGGGAGAATCCCTTGACAACACACACTGCCCCAGGAACAGGCAGCTATTACTCATTAAATTAGTCAGCCAGGCAGCACAAAGCAGCTCTTGCTGTTTGCACAAAATCTGTCTTCTCTGACCTCCTCATACTTGAGGTACGAAAAAACCTCTGAACCTTCTCATCAGCCACGTCAAGGCACTTTCTGCTCACTCATAATGAACTGCTTCATAGAATCACAGAATCACTGAGGTTGGAAAAGACCTCTCAGATCACGGAGTCCATCTCTGACCAATCTCAACAAGCTACTCCAAAACCAACCAAAATGCACCTATTTAAAAAAGCAAGAAAAAATGCCTTGAAAAAGTAATTCTGGCTGGAATAGCATTCAATCACCCAAAAGACCTCAGAGTTTAAAAAGAAAGAGATCCAGTTAAAGAAATATAGCCCCAAGTGTTTATTAAAGTACTGGAGAAAATGGAAATCCAGGGAGTTTTGCAGCAGCTGAACAGGATCACTCAGCCATCAGCAGAGAAGTGACTGAGGCACAAACCCACTGCTCTGCTGTGCCCCAGCTAAAGAGATTGGAGCATACAACAAACTGCCCTATCAAATAAATTAAGGCTTAACATTTTAGGTTTGCATTTTGTGAATAGGTCCAGGTGGCTCCAAATTACCAACCTTGCTTCGGCAGGTAAAGTCTGAGAAGGGCAAATCAGTAAAAGAGAACACCAAATGCAGGTTCTGGGAGAAGAGCCAGGCCATTTCAGGTGTAAGGCCCATTTAGCAGAGCTGTGGTACCTTTCACTTGGATGCCCAGCTTTTTGAGTGCCTCCTCCACGGACTGGCTCTCCCTCTTGCGCATGAAGCCGTTGTCGATGTGCACGGCGATGACCTGGTCGCGGTTCAGGGCGCGGTTCAGCAGGGCTGTGCACACCGTGGAGTCCACACCGCCACTGAGCAACACCTGGGGGGCACCAGGGAAAGGGGAGAAACCCAAAATCTGCTCAGCTGTCTGTGGGAAAGTGTTAGCACATTATTCAGGTACAGCCAGGAGGATGGGAACAGCCCACTGAGCACCAGCCAGTGACTGGGAAGGAAACAAGAACTCAAACGATGTGTCGATCCAAGTGTGCAATTTTTCTAAAATATGTTTAATTCATGACCCAAATCATGACAATTCTGCATCTTCCAAGTGAACCTGTGTAACTATCAGTGTTTCTGCAAATCAGCTTTCAGCTTTGACCCAATCCACTCACCAGGACCTTCGAAGAGCCCACTTTCTCCTTGATGTTCTGGATGCACTGAAGTTCCCTGTTCTCCACCGTAAAGGTGCCGCTGCACCCCGCAATATCATAAAGAAAATTCTTCAGGATCATCTTCCCATTCACTGTGAGGCTCACTTCAGGGTGGAACTGTGCTCCATAGAGTTTCTTAGACTCATTTGCTATGCCTTCATTGGTGCAAGGAAACGAACACGGCAAAACAGAAATAAATCAGTAACTTGGAAGTGAATTCATACCCAAGCCAAGCATACACTGTATGAGTGACTTATTCTGCCACCTTTTAGCACAAATCACCAATCAAAACTATAGATTCTGGTGAAGAATTAGGAACAAGGGTGCTGTTTTGTATCTAGAACACACGATCCCTCAGAAACCAAGGGAAACAATGAGACATCCCAGGAAAAACCACGGTGAAAACAGAAGACTGATTCCATGAGTTTTTTCCTCACCATGATGCCTCCCCCAGCCCTGAAGCAAAGCCACACTGACCCAGCTGCATCCAAGTGTCCCTGTCTGAACTTCAAATAAACCAGGTGAATGCTCTGAGATCTTACTAAATGGCCCCGCACACTCAAGATCTCTCCAGGGCTCCGAGGAAAGAGACTCCAGGGGGCTGTTTGGGATTCAGTAATTCCCGTGGCTTTCAGACCCCCAATTCTAAGGTCCCATGTTTTTCTGTGACAATCTGTGTGTACTGTTAAAACCCTGCTTTCAGTACCTACATTATTCTTGCTCAGTTGAACATTCATGCAATATTAAATAACAAGTTAATCAAGCTTTAATAATTAATCAGTGTTTGACTTGTACTGTTACAGTGCAAAACCCAAACCCCACTCACACCGCAGTACATGTCTCCATCTCCCCTGCCCCAAGGGCACAGGATATTTTATTTCAAAGAGAAACAACACATGCATACTTTAAAATAACAAATATAAATGTCAACTCTTACCTAAACCACATTTAAATCAGAACCTTTCCTTTTAAAGTCTATTTATTATCACAACAGCACAACACACAAACACACACAAGAAACTGTTAAAAACAATTCATTTGCTTGGCAATTAAATAACAAGAGATATTACTCTGTTCCCATTTGGTTTTAACTCCTGTCTGACATAATTCTTTCCTTTAATCAACATTACCAAACGACAATTTCAGGAGAAAATAAATACCTGCTATAATGTTCCCAGACTGTGCCACCACTTTGAATCCATCAGCCACTTTATCCACACTATCTCCATGAGTGAGGAGCACAAGCTCTTCCTTCTGAAGGCCTCTAAACAAGGATTAAAAACTAGAATCAACCCAAGAAAGAAAAAAACTGAACTCCCTGCCTTTCCAAGAGGAGTCCTGAGGAATCCCAGGAAACACTCATCTCTGTTGACCAGGTCATTTGAAAGGTGCAGGATTTCCTTCCCAGGACCAGCCATCTCCAACTCCAAGGTGCTTCCACTGGAAGCTGCGTAAGTTCTTGTACAATACACACCTCATGCAAGAGGGAATTCATCTTAATTCTGAAGGGTGTGGGGTTTTTTTCCTTATAAACATCCCAATATTGAAGTATCCCCTCTTGGAGATGTGGAGCCATCTAGAGTCAATCATGATCCTGGGAGTCTTGCTTTTTATTTCAACAAAGTGAACTTTTCTTGTTGAAAACTACATGTTTTCAGGACAATTTGGGCACCTTGAGGCAGGGTATGAAGTTCTGCAGGAGCCCAGCAGAGGAAAGTTAATAAAACTGGAACACCAGGTATATGTAAATTGCCAGACTTTTACAAGGAACTTGAGAGGCACCAACAAACTACCAAGAAGTCTAATTCTGGTTTTATAAAAACATCACAAAACAATTTCAAAGGAAGGTAGAAAATTAGAGGGTTTGGATTTCCTATGACTTTTCCAAAACTGGATGGGTGCCAACCAATACAAGAGCATTGCACAGCAGGAGACAAGAGCTTAACACAAATATTCTCAGGTCATGGTACATTTTTACAGGGTTTCAATGAAGACTTCCTACTTTGAAATAAGGGCGTTACACGATATTCCAAGCAAATATATATGTATTTCTTGAGAACTTTTGCCTAAGTGTTTGTTTCAATGAGTAACCTGCTTACTTGTGAAGTTGTATTAGAAATTATCAGCTAAGGATTGATGCAATTTCACTCTTTTCTCTAAAACAACATCCCTCCCATCCAGACACCCCTTTCCAGACAGGTATTTCCAATGTGGTTTTGGTAACTTAAAATGTCTCTGCACCTGAACAGTGAACACGTGTTATCCAGAGTGATGCTGAACACTCCGTCTTCTCGAACGCTCTTCTTGTGCACTGTGCCCCCAAACACCTTGTTCATCATCTGCAAAACAGGAGTACTGCATGGAAAAGCACCACACCATCTGCTATCACTTTATACTCGGTCTGCCTGTGACTGACAACAGCTCTCTAACACACACCAAGCTAGCTTTTCATTATTACACTCATCATGTCTTCCAAAATTAGTCACTGCTCTGCATGGGGCTCAGTCCCCTCTGCCAGCACAGCTGGGGACAACTGCCACACACCACGAGCAGAAACCCACGGCAGTCACCAGGCAGAGACTTGCAAAATAATGTACATTCCATAGCTACACCTACTTCTCTCATACACGGCTGCTCTGCAAACCAGCTGAGTAGCTGAGGCCACAGCAAAACCCTGCATTTATTCCCTTAAATTATTCTGTGACTCTTAATAATCCTTGCGATATCAAAGTAGTACAATTCTCAGCAAGTTTTTTTTTGTTTTTCTTTCTCCAGCCTCACCGTGTTGTTTGCAGTTGGATATTTGCATTTTAGATTTCAGAAATCTCAAAACAAAGATTTTTTTCACCTTGCAAATACAACTGCTGGCTTAGTATTTTGAGAGTTCCAATCACTTTAATTTTCAGAGACTTAAAGCTTGGGTTTAGACCCAGTTTGACGTTGTACTACTGCTCTTGACTGATTTCAGTCCGTTATAATGAAGTAGTAGTGCATTAATACACACACCTGATTAATTACCCTAAGGTCAGCCCTAGGGAACTCCCCTGCTGGAGGCTGCTTAGGGGGGGTTTTCAATTTGCCATTTTAAGGCTCATTTTGGTATTACACATGTTTCCTTTTAGGCCAGGGAGTGCTAACACAGTTTCCCCAAATACTTGCCATGTCAGAGGAGTTTTTCCAGCCATTATTCAGCACCTCTGACGGGCCAATAAACCACTAACCCTGGAATCCCAAGATGCACAAGCAGAAGCCATGTATTTAATCCAGCCCGTGTCTCCTTGGGAGTTTGTTTCTTTGCTCAGCTTGGATCTACCAGGACACTGCAGGACTACAGCAAGTCCAAAGTAAACAAGTGGGGCTGTTTCCTTTTTTTGGAGGGCGGGGGAGTGTTAAACACTCTTAAGAACTATGCTAAAACATTCCATGCTTCAAACACTAGTTCCCTTCTTTCCATGAGGGGAACATTTTTCAGTACCAACTGGACAGAACTAATCAGTGACTGACAGGTTATATTCACTATGGCAAAAAAAAAAAAAAACGTAGTGTGGAACTCAAAACAAACCCACTTAAGCTATTGATCATGGAATGGTCTGGGTTGGAAGGGATCTTAAATCCACCCAGTGCCACCCCCTGCCATGGGCAGGGACACCTCCCACTAGCCCAGGCTGCTCCAAGCCCCGTCCAGCCTGGCCTGGGACACTCCCAGGGGGTTTAAGGGCTCTGTGACTATCCCAACAGCACCTGCATGCCATAGCAGATTCCAAGCACTGGTTTTCCTATTGTAAATATGGCTGGGTCAAACCATGGTGCATCTTCTGCATACACTGAGTTTGGTCCTCCAGATATGATGATAGCTCTGCAGAGGAAACAAAGAAAACATTAACTCAAATATGTTGTTTATTTTAAATCTCTCTATTTGCTTCAAGCATTGACGTTGTCTCACATCACACATTATCATATGCATTTTAACACAGATATCCTACCATGTAACTCTGCTATGCTATAGCTGTCAAACCCAGCAGCCTACCATGGTGGTTATTTCCTCAGTTTAAACAAAGTCAAATATAAACCACCTTAACAAGTGCCTGTATTTTAAATTCCTCGTAGCCAAGCATCAGCAAGATGGCTGGGACAAATCAGAGTATTAGCATGAAGGTATATATGTATACTTCATAAAGTCTGCAACATCTGGAGGGGAGCTGCAGTCAAAAAACACACTCCCAAATTTCTAAGTCTGCTGAAAAAACGTCCCCTAACCCATTCCGATTATCCAGAGGTGGCATTAGCAACAGGTTGTGAATGACAAGTCCAACACATGCCAGCATGTACAGTGTGAAGTTAATACTTCACACTGTAAAAGCAAATTAAATCATTTCAAAGGGGAAGAGAGGGTTTTTGCAAACAATAATGATTTACAAGATTGTGAACTACAGAAGCCCCAGTTGGGCAACACTTTTGGCCTCCGCCTGGGATCAGCCAGGGCTGTACCAGACCTTGGACTCACGTACTGTTTATTCCACAGAGAACATCAAACTTGTTACTCAGAGCCAGAAATGCAAAACTGAACGAGAGAGAGGTTGCATAAATGGGATTAAATGTATCTAATAAAGCTTTCTTCTAGCATTAGAGTTTGCCAAGCAAGTACTGGCAAAACCCAATTTCTCTGGTTTTGAGCAGCAGGAACAGGCACTGTGCTGACAACACCTGTACCACCAGCAGGAACAACCATGTGGGAACAAGCCCTGTACCCCATGTCCCCTGCAGCCCGGGCTGGACCTCCCTGCAGCCCATCTCCCCCTGCCCTGGACCCTTGTTCCAGGGAGGAGAGGGATGGATTTGGAAGAGGCAGCATTTATTTCTCCTGTGCTGGGACCTACAGGTGAGCTCTGGAACAAGGATACAGCTGACACAGGGACAGACTTACACTGAACCACCCTGACAACCAGGACCTGCTGTACATGCACAGGCACTTCTGCTCAAGCTGGAGACACAATGCCTTAAACCACTTCCAGAACACCCCGAGCCAGCTCTGAAAACCCATTTGCAATGGATTAAAGGCACATCAGGAACCACAATAAAATACCAAGAGTAAACTGCGTGCATTGATACCCCAACCTCAGGAACCTTGTCAGAGCTCAGTGCCAGATAAAACCCCTGAGCCCCTGCCTGTAGCACCTTCTGGTCCAGCACCAGCATCCCGTGGAAATGCTACTGTTCATGTCACATTTTGATGACTCTTGTCACTGGAGAGTGTTCTGAAACTATGGAAAATGAGGAGCCTGCTTCTTGAAATCAACATGTAAATAAAACTGATCAAAACTCTTGCTGCCTGGCTCAAACCTCAGCACAAAGTGCAGCTCCTTGGCCCATTCAGTGCAGGAGCTGCAACATGGGAATTTGACTATTCCCACGGGGAACATGCATCAAAATCTTGTGTTCCAACCACAAACTCATTTTCACAGTGGTCACTGCATAAAGGCACTGATGTCTGGCGCTGGTGTTTGCTGACCAAGACTGTGGACACAAAGTTATTGATCAACCTGGGCAATGATAACCTGAAACCACCACCCAACCTTGAGAAGTGACCTTCTGAACAAAGAGGTTCTGCCACATTTTAGAAAGCAATTATTTGGTATGACAAGGCCTACAGGTCATGGAACTTGAAGAACTTCCAGCTGCTACAAGAAAGAGGGAGAAGTTCTTCCCAGTACAAATCTGCATCAACACAGCACTGGACTGAGACAAAACACCACTAGTGCTGTGACCCACTTCTCAAATCCAACACGCAGGAGATGCAGGAACTCTTTTAAACCAGTTACTAAGTACTTCCATCTTTTAAAGCCTTGACTGATAGAGAATTATAAACAAGATCTGACAGGAAGAGCTGTTTTTCAGAACATTTCTGAAAGAAATCCCTGACACAACTGCTACCTGATAGATCCAGCAGTTCCTGGGTTTTTTGTTCCCTGTTTTCAAATGAGATCAATAAGTTCCTACTTGACTTACTAAAATATACTGTTTACTGGTTCACTAATTATCATTGATTGGAAAAATGCAGTTCTGCAGCAAAGCACTGTTGTATCTGCTGTCAGGCACAACCAAAAAGCACATGTGCACCATATTTCTGGATTGTACCACCCGACAAGGAAAGTATTTGGTGATTTGCAGACTTCAGGGTCTTTATTCTCTCCACACAGAAGAGATGCATATCCCAGAAGGCCTAATAAAACATAAAAATAAGCGCACAGGGTTCTAAATAATTGTGAGACCTTTTTTTGCTGCATTCAAGTTGCAGTTAGGGTTTTTTTCCCCAGTTGCTTCCCAGAAACAGTCTGGAATGATATACCACAATGTCTTGGATATCCAAGTAAGTCAATTTAAAAAAATTGAATTAAAAAATAAAATAATTTTTAGAAACACACAAGACTTGTTTTCTTGATAAACAGCTGCCATAAGTTTAACAGGTAAAACAGTAAGATCACCTCAGTTTTGGCAGATACATATTTAAAACACAACCTCTTGAATTACGCTTGGAACTTGGAATGATAGAAACGGCATTAAGGCAACGAGAAGCAAACACAGAAAATTCCTGTCACTGCACGAGCGTCCCCAGCAACCCTGAGGTGGAACGCTCCGAGGACACCCGGGCAGTGACAGCAGGTGCCAGGGCAGGGCAGGAGGAGGGGCCGGGGCCAGGGGCAGGACGTACCGGAATCCCTGCTCCCGGATGGCGAAGGCGGGCGTCTCCAGCGGGAAGATCTCGGACTGCACGAAGAGCTCGCGGACGCGCCGGTCGATGACCTTCCCGTACTGCGCCCCGGCGTCCAGGATGACCACGGCGCCCTCGTAGTGGTGCTGCCCATCCTTGAGCTCTGCCCCGGCGTTCTCGGGCTGTGAACGGCACCCACGTCAGTGCTTACACACTTACACACATATACACACACACACAAAGGGCCTTCATGGGCATCCAGTCCAACTGTGAGCCCAACACCACCACGGTCACCTCAAACCGCAGCCTCAAGTGCCACCTCCACGTGTTTCTCAAACACTTTCAGGGATGGGGACTCCCACCACTGTCCTGGGCAGCCAGTTCCAATGCTTGACAACCCTCTCCATAAGAAATTTTATCGTAATATCCCAAACTTCCCCTGGCTTTACAGTGACACACTGCAGACTAAGTCAGATCTCTTCAACAACTAACATCTGCAAAATTTCGCTAATTAGCTCATGCTAATTTATGATTAAAATGATAAAGACCAGCCAAGAAACTTCCAAATGAAAAAAATCCTCAAGTTTATGAGGAAAATCAGATGCACTGGCAAGATAAAGGGGCTGGACATCAGCACAGCACATCCCTCCCAAGCAGCCACACAAACACAGCATCCCCATCCCCCAAACCAAACAGGGCACAAATTAGGGAAGAAAAATGCTAATAAGCTAATGAAGGCAGAGCTTTCCATAAATAAGAGCTCATATGCTTTGCTCACCATCTGCAGCCACTCCAGCCTTTTCTGTTTCCAGTTCCACATAAAACCCAGCACAGCCCATGATAACTAAGAGCATGTGCCTTTTTCTCAAGCAAAAGAGCTCAAAGTCAGAAGGAAAATGTTTTTCCCCATCACACTGCCTCACAGGCTGAACTTTCACTCGACATTACCTCCTGGAGAGGATAAAAACGAGAAATTGAGAACAAATGTCGCTGCTAAAACATTTTTTTAAAAAATCTGCATTCTAGCAGATTGCACATCAGAACAAAGCACTGGTTCTCTCTGAGCCCATCACGTCTGAGTTGGTTGGCCAAATCCAGCTAAATCTGAAAGAGGGCTAAAAAAAACAAGGACAAGTCTCTTTTACAAAAAAAAAAAAAAGCGGAGAGGCAGCTATCCCATGGAAGTGTTCTTAATGGAGGATCTTCAAGGAAGAATGAACGCAACCACAGTCTAAGACACCCAGAAATTCATGCAGAAAAATTTTCACTGCTTGAAGAAATTACTTACTTTGGGGTGTTTTTATCTTAAGTTAAAGCTTGCACTGTTTCCTTGCCAATGTAGTTTGATGAAGGAAAAACTGGGAGAGTTTTATATCAGAAAAACAGCCTCCAAACACATCTCGGAGCTTCATTTCAAGTTTTAATGACGGCACATTGAAATTGCTCTGCATGTTTGTATCAGGCAACACAACCTTCAACCCAGGACTCCCCAGCTTTCCCACCACAACTGCTCAGGCATTCCACCTGGGTCAGGTCAGCACCCCCAGATCAGCCACAGGGCATTCTGGAGAGCCCCATCCTGCTGGGACACAATCTCCAGCAAACACCCAGCACAGGCTGCTCCGAGCTTGATTCCTCAGCTACCACAGGACACCTCAGGTAACACACTCCAAACTTCCAAAGTTTACAGTCACTGGAAGAGCTTTTATCTTCATTAAAAGACATAAGCAGGAAAAAAAAGAGTAGCGCTAAATCCCTGAAAAGCCTAAATCCAGGTTACTATCAGGTGCGTAATTTCTGTCCTTCAGCTCGCAGCCGAGTGTGCCTGACAGGGAGCTCCTGAGGACTTCTAGGCTTGGGTTACACACCCAAAAGGGCACATGCTGGAGGAGAACAGACTTCAGCAGCACAGCCCGTCAGAGCACCAGTCAGATGGAGACAGGCCACCTCAGTGGATGGGAGGAAATCACTTTCAGAGTGATTCTGGGCTTTTTCACCTCCCAGTTTCTAAAGCAGCAGCTCTTCTGAGAAAGACCAACATCCTACTCCTTCCCTGAGCCTATCTTGTGGCAAACACCATTCCTTGCAGTGCTATTGTTTCATTTAAAGTCTTTAATTGTTTCAGAGCAGTAGGTTCGGACAAGTAGAACCAAAAGGAGGTTCAGGTCTGAAGAGAGCCCAACAGCAACTCTACCATAAATCACAAGGAAAAAGAGGAAGAAAGAAAGTCAGCACAGAATCTGGCTTTACTTATTTAAAGGCACAGTTCCAAGGCTAGGGATTTTGAACCCAAATTTACAAGGGAAGCTCCATTTAATAAAATCCAAGAGGGAACAGATGCTGTTAACATGCAGCCAACATGGCAGTTGAGCCGTGTACACCACACGTCTGCCAGGAGAGAGATTAAGTGGACAGCAGAGAGCCCAGCTCCTGCAGGGATGGGGCTTACGGAGCCAGCACCTCTTCCTACTGGGGACTGGCCAGTCCCGAATAAAAGCTCCTTTTCCCTCTCAGCGGAGGAGTAACTAGAGTTCCTTGTCTTCTGGGCTGTGTTCACAAAAACCTGGACAACTCACTGTTTTGGAGACCTTCTGTGGAAACTGCTCTCACAGCTGCCCAAGGCAGCCCAAGCACCAGGGCTGGGGCACCGTGCTGATGTCCTGAGAGCGGGACTGAAAAGGGGGTGGAACTCGTGCACACCAAGAGGAAAAAGCAGGGGGGAAGTCTATATTCAGCCAACTCAAATCAGATACCACCCTGAAAACCACATTGCTCTGCCTCACAGACCCGAGACACGGCACCGAGGTCCAAGTGCCACCTGAGCCACGTGGCCACAGCGAGGGTCAGCCTTCTGCCCTCATCTCAGCTCTACCACAGCAACTCTGCAAGACAAAAACCTTCCACCACTGCTGGAGTTTTTCTGTGTCGAACCCAGGTGATTCTGAGTTCTGCAGTGAGCTGTGGTAGGAGACCTGCCACCAGCCTTGCCCCACCAACTAAGGGCACCACAATCTTATACCTCACGTACCTACCTTCCTAGCACTTTAAACCAAGTTTGCAGGTTCCTAACAGCCCACTTGTGCAGAATCAGGGAATTTTTTGGCATTTCGCACACCCACACGCTCACAGGATGCTCGTTAATGCAATTTATAAACCACATTACCATGCAGAACAGTCACATTCCGGGGTACCAAGGAGCAGCAGAGCCCAGCCTGCAGCTGTGGCTCCTCTGTCCGAGCCCTCAGCCCCGAGCTTTCCCCCACACCAATAACTCAGGAGAAGCCTAAACCAGGTGCCGCCTTCTCGTGCTTTCAAGCCAGCACAGGTTTTACAAGAGTTCAATTGTTTCCCTGTGGTATTAAAATTAAGCAGGTCTAAGAGCACTCACTCATATTTCAAAGTATAACAGGAAAGTGATTCCCTCAGACTCAGCCCATCCCCCAGACCGGGACAAGAGCCCCCAGCCCGTTATCTCAGGGAAGGTTTAACACACGCAGGTGTCATGCCCGTGTCCACGGGCTGCTGAGACCCGACCCCTGTGGAAACCACCCTGTGCCCTCCATCACCCCTTCCCTGGAGAGCCAGGAGGTGGGGGATGAGCCGTGAGCTCCACACCCCATCGCCAGCGCTTGGGAGGGGGAACAGGAGCCCCCAAGAGCACCCCCAGCCAGGAAAGGGGGCTGTGCCCACGGCTGGGGGAAAAGCGCCTCAGTAAACTTACACAGAAACCAACCGAGCGCTCCAAACCCCCCTCAGAGCCACGTCTTCTGGCAAACTAGATAAAAGAGTCAGCACAAGGGGGAAGAGGAGCCCCCGGGAGCAGCCCCGGCCAGGGAAGGGGGTTGTGTCCATGGCCTGGGAAAAGCGTGTCAGAAAATTGAAGCAGGGACCAGCTGACTGAGCACCCAAAAACTGGGCACCCAAAACACCCCCCCCTCAGAGCCACATTTTCTTGCGAAGTAGATAAAAAGCGTAGAACGAGGGGGTTTATCCTGCCACAGAGGCGGCCCGAGAAGCTCGCAGGGCCCGGTTCAGAAGTGGAACTACCGAGTCCGTGAGGCAGCGCCGCCCCGCCGCGCACAGCCCGGACACGCGTGGGACACCGGTGGGACACGCGTGCCCTTCGCCACTGTCGCCGGGCACGGCCGGGGCCGCAGGGCGAGGGGGGCACAGCCCGGCCCGGCCCGGCCCTGCCCGAGCCCCCCGGAGGGGCACAGGCCGGGCACGGGCCGCACAGCGCAGCCCTCACCGGGGACACCGTTCCCTCATCGGCCCTCAGCCCGGGCGGCCACCGTCCCCGAGTCCCCCCGGGCTCCCCGAGCCCGCACCGACCCCCCCGGACCCCGCACCGACCTTGGTGTCCCCGTTGCACAGGGCCATGGGGGCGGCGGGGCGAAGAAAGGGCCGGTGCGAGCCGCGGGCGCCGCGAACGCCGCGATGAGCTAATGCCGCCCGGCGGAGGAGGAGCCGCCCCGGCCGCGCCGCGCCGGCGGAAGGGGAGGGGCGGAGGGG
>JAWWEU010000011.1:1045946-1060003 GCA_035583155.1 Acropternis orthonyx | reverse complement strand
TGGGTCGGGGAGGGGACGGGACGGGACGGGGGGGACACGGGGGGGACCGGGGCGGGGTGGGGATGGGGACACGGAGGGGTCGGGATGGCGACACGGAGTGGTCGGGATGGGGATGGGGACACGGCGGGGTCAGGGGCGGGATGGGGATGGGTCAGAAGTGGGGATGGGGACACGGCCCGGCCGCGCCCGAAGCCCGACACACCCGGGGGTGTTTGGGCTCGCTTCGGACTGTTTGCAGCGTAAATCAACCAGAGCTTTGCAGTGTGTGGGGGTTTTTTTTGTTCGCCAGCGTCGCACGGTATCGTGGAATCACCGAGGGGTTTGGGTGGGAAGGGACCTCAAAGCCCACCCAGTGCCACCCCCTGCCACGGGCAGGGACACTTCCCACTATCCCAGGTTGCTCCAAGCCCCGTCCAACCTGGCCTGGGACACTGAATCTGTTGCGTCTGCTCGGTGAATTCCTCAGCAGACACCGAGGGAGGTGACTGCATCCATGGAACTCTCCTGGAGTGGCCCCGAAGCGTTTTGAGACCTCTCCCTCTACTTCAACCTCCTCGCTTAGGGGAGTAAGAGAGGGACAAGTGCAGGAATTCAGGTTACAGGTGGAACCACACCCCAGTGTCTGGTTCCCCTGTTGGATTGCCCCACTGGTCCGTGCTCTGCCCCCTCCCTGCAGGCACTGACACACATGGGGAGGTCCCCTCAGTGTGTCCTCTGGAGGCTGAACAGCCCCAGCTCCCTCAGCCTTTCCTGCTCCCAGAGATGCTCCATCCCTTGGGCATCTTTGTCACCCTCCCCTGGCCCCTCTCCAGGAGCTCCCTGTCCCTGCTGTGCTGGGGAGCCCGGGCTGGGCACGGCCCTGCAGATGTGCCTGCCAGGGCTGGGCAGAGGGGCAGGAGCCCCTCCTGACCTGCGGGTCAAGCTCTTCCCAACGCATCCCGGGATCCCCTCGGCCTCCTTGGCCGCAGGGCTCACTGCCGGGCAGGGACAGCTCGGGGTCCCCCCGCGGGCTGCCGGGTTCGGCCGGGGGCAGCGGGGCGCCACGTTGACCCCGATCCATATCCCGATCAATATCCCGACCCCGATCCATATCCCGATCGCAATCGATATCCCGATCCCAATCGATATCCCGACCCCGTTTCCCATCCCAGTCCCGTTCCCAGTCCCGGCCCCGCGAGGGGGCGTGGCCGCGCTGACGTCACCGCCGGCGCACCAATGAGGCGCGGCCACGCCTGGCGGCGCTCGCGCGCGGGGCGGGGCCGTTCCCTCAGCGCGGCCGCGCCGGGGCCGCTCCCGCCCCATCCCGTTCCCCGGCTCCCGTCCCGGCCCCTATCCCGCCCCATATCCCGGTCCCGGTCCCGGTCCCGGTCCCGGAGATGGCGCCCGCCGTCGCGGCCGAGGAGGGCGGGCGGCAGCGGCGGGCGGGCGGGCGGCAGCAGCGGGCGGGCGGCGCGGCGGACGCGGAGGCTCTGGTGGCGGCGGGCCCGGTGCGGGGTTGCCGCGCGGAGCTGGGCAGCATCCTGCTGCTGCTGGTGCTGTACGTGCTGCAGGGCATCCCGCTGGGGCTGGCGGGCAGCGTGCCGCTCATCCTGCAGAGCAGGAGCGCCAGCTACACCGACCAGGCCTTCTTCAGCTTCGTGTTCTGGCCCTTCAGCCTGAAGCTGCTGTGGGCGCCCTTGGTGGACGCCGTGTACCTGCGCGGCTTCGGCCGCCGCAAGTCGTGGCTGGTGCCCACGCAGTACGTGCTGGGGCTCTTCATGATCTACATGTCCACGCAGGTGGACGCGCTGCTGGGCGACGGGCAGGGCCGCGGCCCCGACGTGGGCGCCCTCACCGTCACCTTCTTCCTCTTCGAGTTCCTGGCGGCCACGCAGGACATCGCCGTGGACGGCTGGGCGCTCACCATGCTGTCCCGGGAGAACGTGGGCTACGCCTCCACCTGCAACTCCGTGGGGCAGACGGCGGGCTACTTCCTGGGAAACGTCCTCTTCCTGGCCCTCGAGTCCCCCTCCTTCTGCAACAAGTACCTGCGGCTCCAGCCACAGCCCCGGGGCATCGTCACCCTCTCAGGTACTGCCCGGGCACCGCCGGCCTGTGCGGGACGGGACGGGGCGGCAGCGGGGCAGAGCCATGCCATGGGCCGGGCTGGCAGGGACCATAAAGGTTCCGTGGGCAGGGACAGCTTCCACTAGACCACAGAGTTACACAGTGGTTTGGGTTCGAAGGGACCTTAAAAATCACCCAGTCCCAGCCCCTGCTGCTGTCCCAGGTTGCTCCAAGCCCCGTCCAGCCTGGCCTTGGACACTCCCAGGGATGAGGCAGACACAGCTTCTCTGGGCACCCTGTGCCGGGGCCTGCCCACCCTCACGACCAAGAATTCCTTCCTTTTAATGATAGTTATACCTTCCTCAGAGTGCTTCTTCCCCGAGCCTGAATCCCTGTGTTCAGAGTGAGTGGTGGTTTGGAACAGGTTTGGTTTGTCCCCTGCTCATGGGAAAGCACAGCCTGCCTGGAGTTTGGCAGAGTCCACTGCTAAGTGCACTGAACTTCCAGATTTCTCTGGGCTTAAGAGTGTGGGAAACCTGCCTTGTCATTATCTTGGCTGACCTAAGCACTTTGGAGGGATTGTTTTTTTCCCCTTTCTAGTTTAATGGCCATGGATAAGATTACTCTTAAAAAACAACCCTAACAAGCCAAAATCTTCGCTTCTTTTCAAGGAGCCCTTTAAAGAACATCTGCTGCGAGGAAGGAAAGGGGAAACTTAAAAAATTTTGACTTTTCCAACATGGTGTTGGGCACAGAAGTAGAAATGGGAAGTGCTTGGGAATGAGCACGTAGTCAATTTCTGAAGGCAGACTTTCCTTTAGTAAATTAAGGGGGATTGGAGTTTTTTTCTTCAATGAATTAAGTGAAGTCTGGTAATCCAACCAGAACTATCTCCTAATGTAGGCATGCTTCTGTTTGCTGGTGTTTGGGCTATTTGGGATTTTTTTCCAGAAGGGTTCTATGTGCTGGCTGATGTTAGGGTTATTACCTAAAAGATGCTTAAAATGCACCTGGTTTGGTTGGAAGGTCAAGTTTAGCCAGCTCCGCTTGCGGGAGGACACTGGGGTCACTTCTGGCTGCAGTCTCAGGGTGGCCATGGCCAGCAGTGAAGGGCAGATTCTCATGGTTTCAGTTTCTTTTCCCTCTCTCACACTGATTGCCTTGCCTGTGTCATCTCAGAGAACAGGTATGCCAAACCGGGCTGGAATTGCTGTGTAAAGGGTAGTTTTTGCCTTCTGTCCTGTCCTTACCTTGCCAATAAATCAGGAGAGCAGTTTCCAAGACTGCTGTGTTTGTTTTGTCTGTAAAGCCATCACCAGTGTTATCCAGTCTTCCCCTTTCCTTCCTGCTGCCGACCTCCTGTGTGGTCTGTCAGTGAGTGTAGAGTAGTCCTTGAAGTATCCCAGTCGGTTGCTGGCCTTCCCTGTGCTCCTGCTGTGCGTCTCATCAGTGCTGGCCTGTCCTTTCCCTCTCTCTGCAGTGCACACTGACGTCTTCACTGCTGATGCAACTTGCAGTCACTGGTGCTCAGAGAGCCTGGTTTGGCTGTGCTTCCCTCACTGCCCAGGGTTTTTGTTCTTTGGGGTTTTATTTTCTTAGCACAGTTTGTATAAATGGATTTGTTACTATTACAAGAGTGCTGTTTTTAAAAAAATAGAATCCCAAACCCAGAAAGCACCAATGCAACCTGCTTAACCCGTCCTGGAGTACTGACATGGGTGGAGTAAGAAAAGCCAATAACTGACACCATGGTTGCAGGGTATGTTTTTTTAGGTGCTAAAACTGACTGCATGAAACTTCTGCTCCCTGGTTGGTGTGACGGTGGCACACTTTGGTGTGTCCCTGTTCCCCTGAAGCAGCTGAGAGCAGCAGGACATAACCCGCTCACTGAGGAGCAGAGGGGCCCGCTCGTCCTTGCTCTGGTTGGAACACGGACTGTGATGAGCAAGTTCAGGCAGGTAAAGCAGCAGAAAGCTTTGCAGCTGGAAAAGGTGAATAGTTTTCTGCCAGTTCAGATCTCTGAGCACTTTAGTTATAGGCTGAGAAAGAAAAAGTCAGCACTTCATGATGTGGAGGGGCTGGCACTGATCCCTTTTCTCTGTGACCAGTGACAGGACCCAGGGAACGGCTGGAGCTGTGCCAGGGGAGGTTTAGGCTGGATCTCCGGAAAAGGTTTTGCTCCTAGAGGGCAGTGGGCACTGACCAGGCTCCCCAGGGCAGTGGGCACGGCCCCAAGGCTGCCAGAGCTCCAGGAGCACTTGGGCAACACTCTCAAGGACAGAGTGGAATTGTTGGGGTGTCTGTGCAGCAGGGCCAGGGGTTGGACTGCATGCTCCTTGTGGGTCCCTTCCAGCTCAAGATATGTTGTGATTCTGTGATCCCATGTCAGCTTCGAATTGTCGAGAAGCAACAGCAATTGTTATTCTCATTAACCTCAGGAAATCATATGGACAAAGTAAAACCATTCATCAAACCAAGTGCTGTGTTAGGTTGTTTCAGGATAAAGGTCTAGAGAAGAAAATGGGCAGTACCTTTCTATGGGCTGATTGTTTGTGCTACCATGTTCAGGACTTTATTTAGCACCTGCTGTCCAGGCGACTTTGGGTTTTTTGAAAGCAGGGGAAGCTTTGTGGCTGGGTTTGGTGATTCCTGCCCACTTTGCTGTGCAGTCACGTGAGTGCCTGTTCCAGCACGAAGGAGGAGAGGGAAGTGTAAGCACAGGACAAAGGTGCCCCTTGGGGGCAGCCCACACTTGCCTGGAGCAGGGACTGTGGTGAACCCCTTGTCCTGGGAGGAGGTGTGTACCTGTACAGGTACAGCTGGACCTGTACCCCTTGGGCACCTTCTTGGTGGTTGTTTTCCAGCCTAATCCATTCCTGATCTAGTTAAAAAACTTGTTTTGCCCCATCACAGTGGTTTATTTTGTTAACAACAATGTAGAGGCAGAAACAAAATAGGGATGGGGAGGCAGCAGTGGTGGGACCAGAAAATTTGTGCTTGAAATCCCTTGTGTAAACTATAATTTCAAAGTTCTTTTGCTTGTAGCCTGTTAGTGAAGCTTACTGTATTTGAAAGGAAATTAACCCTATTTTTGTCTAAACTGCCTACAACCTAAAAAAAAAAAAAACCCAAACACCTTTTTTTTTTTTAAGGTGGACTATTATATATGGTATTTTTTTCTTTTTTTCTTGCCTTGCTTTGTTGCTGATGCAGCCCTTGCAGTGCTGTGCTGCAGCTGACAGGGCTGACCTGATCAAGAGCACTCATGTGATGATGCTCAGAGCTATTTCTATCCCCATCCTCACACTGTGCATCTCTCACTGCAGTGATAGTGCCCACGGTTATTATTAGAGAACTGCTCCTCTGTCCCTTGTAGCCAGCAGCTGTGATTAGTAAGACTCTGAAAATGCATCTTTGCTTCAAAATTTATGTTAAGAGCACTTACTTTTTAGCAGAGAGAAATCTGACAGCATTGGTTCAGCGCTCTTTACTTTAGGAAAGGGAAAAGTAGCTGGTATGGAAGCAGCTAAAAGTGGTTTGAAAAGCGTTTTTATTTTTACCCTGCGAATGGTGGATACACCTAAAAAGCAGTCCTTCCACCTTTCCTTGTTCTCTTTGTGGCATAAGAAGCAGGTAATAATTGACTAAACCTTTGCACTGACTCTGCCCTTTCACCAGCCCTTGCTGCTTCCTTTCAAGTCTCCCGGAGGCTTCTGGAGTTGCTCGTGACCAGGAAGATTAAAGGCTGCTTCTGTCCTACCCCCTGCGTGTTACTGAGTTCTTTCTTGCCTCTCTCATAGAGGTAGAGGATAGAATTCTCTTAGATTAGCCATTCACTAACTCCAAAAGTACTGCTTGGTGTATTTTTACTGTTGCTGCCCTCACATCCACAATTCAGCAGGTATTAGCTGTGTTTAAAACAGAGCACCTGAACCTTGGCAAGTATCCATTTCAGCCAGACATATTTGAGGACTCCTTATGACTCTGCAAGAACTTTCATCAGGCCATCTTTATGCTCCTAAATCCTTGTTTTCTCCAGCTGGGAGATAGGTATTGCATGGGGAGTGTAGAACTGAGGCACGGAATGGCTCTGTGAGTAGCCAGTAAATCACTGCAGAGCTGTGAATGAATTCTTCCTCTGGAGGTTTTTCCCTGCCTTGTGACTAGTGCCCGTGTTTTCCTCTCCTTTATCAGCCCTTAGTGGTTGCATGTGTAACCTTTCAGCACTTCCATTTGAGTTTCTGTGTCCCCTCCAGCTTGCGCACTGTGGCAGTAACCCATCAAACACCAGGGAAGTGACCTGGTTTGCTGCTGCTCCTCTGTCTCAGCTCCAGCAAACACCTTTTTACTGAGGAGGGAAGAGCTGTGTCAGTCACTGCATTTAGCTCTGTGCCTGTGGTTTGCTTTTGTTGCTTGGTTCTGTTCAGTTTTAATGATTAGGTTTATATTTTGCAAAATAGCTGCATTTTAGATACTCAGTGAGTTGTCAGTGATGGCTGCTACAAAGATTTTTTTAATTTTATTTTGCCCTCCAGATTTCCTGTTTTTCTGGGGAGCTGTCTTCTTAGTTACCACTACACTGGTTGCCCTTTTGAAAAAGGAACACAAGGAGCTAATACCAGCAAAAGAAGAAACAAAAGGCATCACTGATACATACAGGCTGCTATTCTCAATAATCAAGATGCCAGCAGTTCTTACTTTCTGCCTCTTGATCCTCACATCAAAAGTAAGTAAATACATGGATGAATTGTTAAATGCTGGTATCAGAGTCTGGAAGGCTGCTGAGTCCCTGGCATTTAACTTATTTCTTAGTTTTGCTATTGATTTTCATCACAGCTGTGAATTTTCACATGAAGTTTGAAGCAGAATTGTTTGTATCGTTGTGCTGAGCAGGGTTGCACAGCAAAAAAATGTTTGTTTGAGCTTTTGTGCTTACACAAGTCTTAAAGAGAAGTTTGACTGCAGTCTGGTATAACAGTAATTTGTTTTTTAAACATTTTAAAACATTTTCAAACAGGCTGTGTAGCCTGCAGTTAAGAGGGCAGGAAATGTTTCTTTTAACTGAAATACTATTTTCAGAATCCCCAGCTGTGTCCAAACTGGGTTTCCATGGCTTCTTGCTGGACACTGTGGATGCCAACAGCAATTAAGGCACAGACACAAATGGCAGTGCTACTTAATGTTCTTGGGCTGGCTTTGGCACTGATGACAATAAGAGTGTGCAAGAGTAGAACTAATTTGGAAATCAAATCAGAGGCAGAAGTGACTTGTCCTCTATCCTGTTTCTCAATTTACTTAATAGCGAGTAAGTTGAATTTCTAGCCAAGCTCTCCCTGCTCTCCTCAGTCTGCTTTGTCTCATTTATATTGCAGGTTGGCTTTTCAGCAGCAGATGCTGTAACAGGACTCAAATTGGTGGAGGAGGGAGTTCCCAAAGAGCACCTGGCTCTGCTGGCAGTTCCAATGGTTCCCTTACAGATCATCTTGCCCCTGGTTATCAGCAAATACACAGCGGGCCCCCAGCCCCTGAACACCTTCTACAAAGCGATGCCTTTCAGGTAAAACCTCATTTTATGGAAACATAGCAATGAGTGTGTTCAGTTTGTGTATTTAGATCAAGTGTGGCGTTTCTTGTGTAACTCTCTAACTTCCAGCTACAAGAAAGTATGTCAGGATTCTCACAGGGAGCTGAGTTCTGTCCTGTGCCTTGAAGATGGTTCATGCAGTATCACCTGTGATAAAGCAGAGCATGAGGTGTTTCTAAGATGCATGTACAGCACCATTACAGCAATGCTCTCCTGCTCTTATTTAACAATTTCACTGCTTGTCAAATATTTAGTATCTAATTCTAAGAGAGAAATAGTTGTAACTATTTAGATCAAAACTATTTTAATGCACTCTCTATAAATGTTCAATAGTTGCTTCATGTCGAGGAAACACGTGGGAAGAACTGAATTTGAATTACACATTATCTTTCTTACTTCTCCAGGTTACTGCTTGGCTTGGAGTTTGCTTTTCTGGTGTGGTGGGCTC
This sequence comes from Acropternis orthonyx, assembly GCA_035583155.1. Taxonomy (NCBI): domain Eukaryota; kingdom Metazoa; phylum Chordata; class Aves; order Passeriformes; family Rhinocryptidae; genus Acropternis; species Acropternis orthonyx. Next base: position 1,051,925 of record JAWWEU010000011.1, on the reverse strand, counting down.
CTAAAGTAAAGCAGGAGGGAGGGTTTCCTGCGTACTACTACGCTGTGGTGGTGCTGAGTTATGCTTTACATCAGGTAACACACGCTGGGGGAAGGGGGGGGCAGGACGGTGTTTCACATCCCTCACCTCCAGGACTGTAAATGCTGTTACCTGCTTTGAACTGGGTCTCACTGGAAACCCCCCAAGCCTGATCTGTGTGCTCTGTGGCTGTAATGACTTCTGATACTCTCACCAGTGTTACTTCTCCCTAGTCCCTGTATTCCACTGGACATCATCTGTGGAGCCACTTTGAGTTGTCCAGATCTGGTTTTGTTTCCCAGGTTGTTTTTTCCCAGAGCCAGAAGCTCAAAAGCACAGTGGAGCTGGAGAAAGCCCAGCACTCTGTCTGAGTTTGACAGGCATGGTGATGATTGTGCTGGTTGTGCAGATCCATCAGTTTAAGTGATCCTGCTCCTAGAAACAATACTAGATTGTTGGAGGACTTGAGGACCTGAGCCAAAGGCCTGGAAAACAAACACCTGATACAGCCTGGGCTTTGGATCAGAACTGAAATGTGTGATGCTGTGAGAGTTGATCTTAAACACAAGAGTGTTGGGTTTAGTTGCTATTTTAGTTGGTCTTGTTGTGTTTCAGTTTGATAACTCGAATCATGCCAGTGCTTGTGAGGCATGACTCAAAAATCATGCAGCAGGATTTGAGACAATGGGCAAGGCCACTCCTTGTGTTAGCAGAGGGACAGGCTGCAGGAGGAATTGCTCCCTTGGGCAATTTTAAGCTGTTTGGATTATTTTTCAGTGAATGTTGCTAACTTCAGGTAAACTCTTAGAACAGTTTTCACACTGGGGATTTGAGTTGTCGTGGTACCTGTGGAGACCTCTCTGTCCTGTGGGTTTGTGCCCTTAGATCACCCTGTACAGCATGTACGTGGCAATTATGGCCTTCAACGCCAAGGTCAGCGACCCGCTCATCGGGGGCACCTACATGACCCTCCTGAACACCGTGTCCAACCTGGGGGGCAACTGGCCCTCCACCGTGGCCCTCTGGCTGGTGGACCCACTCACGGTGAAGGAGTGTGTGGGGGCCCAGGGCCACACCTGTGGGACTGCAGCGGCTGCAGAGGTGAGTCTGGGGGGCTCGGAAGGGCTCTGCTCAATACTGTCACAAGTAAATTGCTTCTTAGAGTATCTTTTTGCCTTTGGAAACCTTCATAGTGCACAGCTCATGCTTAAAAGTTCCCACTGATCGAGCTAATTTTCCTGGGTAACAAAATTGTCTGCTTATTTCTGTCCACCCTGAATAACCAACATCTTGCTGGGGATTTGCAGCTGCAGAGTAGTTGTTTCTGGGCTGGAATGAAAAGCTGTGGTAGAAGCTGTAGGTTTTTGACAGCTGGGTAATTAGGGGATCTGTTCTGGGCAGAGTTTCTGTCCTCCAGGTCCCTCCATTTTTGTGGTAGGTTTTTCTTCCTCCTGTCTTCCTGGAGGTTTCCTCTCTGCCTGCCTTGATACCCTCTCCATGATGCTGCTCTGCTCTCTGACTCTGGTGTTCCCTTTCCCCATGGAATCGATCAGTGGTACTGGCTGCCTTCCCAGTCCTGAGAGCCCTGTGGAAGAGAACAAAGAACTTGCTGTGCTGTGTACACAGATCAAACAACAGGACACAAAAGTGCTGGGAAAGCAAGGTTTCAAATTCACCTCCTCATGGCAAACGAGACATTTAATGTGGCTGAAGAGTGGAAATGTTTCGGGGGTTTTTGTGTGCTTATGGCTGAGATTTATTTCACTTCTGAATGCCAGGACTCTTTGGGATGTGAAGGTTCCCTAAACAAAGTATTCTGGGAGTCCAACATGACTTGTCTGAACTGGAGGTGCAGTTTTTACTGATTGCGGAGGGGAAACTGCTTCCACAGCGGGTGCTTTTTCAGTCTCCCTCATTAGCTTGTTACTAATTAGGTTCCCTGTGCCTCTACTGAACTTGAGTCCTTCCTCCTTCTCCTCACTCTTCTGATCTTTTCTCGCATCCTCCAAGTTGGTAACATTGCACCACCATCACCACCGCTCCCGTCTTATTCCTAATCTGATTTTGACATGTCTCAGGATAATGAAAGCATTGGCAGAGCCTCAGCTCAGAGGATTGATTTATCCTGGGATTAGAGCAGTGCTGAAAGCCAAACAATAGCAGAAACAATTCAGTGCTGTGAACTCACCCTTTAAATGCTGGGGGCTTGGCTTCCAGTTAAAAAGCACCCTGGGCATGTTTCTCCTAGACAGAGAATCTCAGAGTGGTTTGGGTGAGAAGGGACCTTAAAGCTTAGGCAGTTCCACCCCCTGCCACGGGGTGCTCCCTTGGACCAGGTTGCTCCAAGCCCTGTCCAGCCTGGCCTTGAACACTTCCAGGGATGGGGAGAGGGTAACGTGGATGGCTATTAAAAGATGTTGGGAACAGTGGTTGTACCTCCAAGCCAGCACAAGACAGTGGGGCAGTTTCTGTTTTCTGGAGTTTGCCCTGTGGGCCAATGTGCTCCACTTCCCAAGTTATTTTAGAATAGATTTGTTACTTTTCATGCTGGTGATAAGCTCCAAAGCCTCTCTGACTGACTCTGTAAGAAACAAGGAAGAGTAAACAGCTATATTTGGTCATAACCAAGAGCAAGTAGAGACCAGTGGCTCTCTAGTGCTTTCTGAAGTCTGTTTGTGTCTCCCAGAGACACTTAATGCATCAGCTTGTGCTCCTGTTTCAGCTCTGCACAAAAGCTGGTGGCTCCTGCGTGACGACCCTGGACGGTTACTACGTGGAGTCCGTCATCTGCGTCATCCTGGGCTTTGGCTGGTGGTTCCTCCTTGGACCAAAGTTTAAAAAGCTGCAGGACGAAGGACAGTCGTCGTGGAAGTGCAGGAGGAGCAATTGATGCACTTCAGTGTTGGATGGACCAGCAAGGTTGTTTTAGGTTTACTACAAAGACATATCCCACAATCCGCACCCAGGAAGATCGGTATTTTAAGCGCCACAGCAGTGAGGTCGCGTGGCCGCGGTGGTGGCGTGTGCGTGTGACACCACTGCCCTCCCGAGGGCACGGGGTCAGTTCAGAAAGCAAAGGTTCAAACCTCTGCCCTCCATGCACATCCTGCACATCCCTGAGCTCCCGAGCCACGGCTGCTGGCACTGCCCCCGCTGATCCCATACGGCACCTCTGCAAGAGCTCCTGGTGCCGTGGCTGTCGAGGCAGCAGCATTGCCAGCTGAGTGCCAGGTTTGCTGTCACACAGACACGGCCTGACAGGGCAGCTGGCTGGGGAAGGATGCCAAAGGCATTCTGGCTTGTAGGTTAAGTGTTGTACTACAGAATTCCGTGTGGGAAGATCAGTGTGAGATGTCTGTGGGCTTTGGTTCTTCTCCCTTTCTGAACTGTAGCCACGCCTCAAAGGATGAAACGTTCCGGAGATTCTTTTAAATGTATTTTCTGGCTTTTATAAGCTTTAAAGATTTATAAGAAAATATTTTTATAAACAAATTACATTTGTTTAATTTATTTCCGCTGTTTCAAAGCATTTTGATTTACATCCAAGGTACTTTCTTGAGGACAAAATGCTGTAAGGTAGGACTGGAATAACGCACAATCCTCTGAGCCTCGAGTGCTGCAGCTGTAACTGGAAGGTGCAGCAGCTGGGCTTCCCAAGGGAGGGCCTCTGGAGCAGGGGGAGTTTGAGGGAATGAATTGATAGTGTTGGTTTTCCTCTATGTCACTAAAATTTGAACATTCCTTCAGTAAAATCAGTTGGGAACACCGTGACTTCTCCCAGCTGGGGGTAAGACCAGCCAGTTGGTGATGACAAAGTTGCCAAATTCCTGGTGAGCTGGTGCAGGACTCACCCCCACGTGAATCCAAGGAGCACCGTCCTGTGGTAGAGCTGCTGCAGAAGGAACTGTGGTGGAAACATTCCCGGTGCATTTTCTCCCCTGCCCTCCCTCCTGAGTGCCTTAGTGACCCACAGCCCACGCTGAGAGGGCACTGGGACCTCGCTGGGTGTAAATGGTGCATTGCTATTAAACAGGAAAACTATTAAACAGCCCTTGGAAAGATACCTGAGTTTCTCTTTCTGTCTGTTTCTTGCCTTGTCAGTATTTGAAGTACTGGGCTTGGAGGGGGTTGGGGATCTTTTGTTACTGCGTGTTTTGGGGGGTGAAAAGTAAATCAATACCAGCTTTGGAGCGACTGGAGGGGGTGGGTGGGTGTGTATCAAGGGTCTCCACAGCATCAGGAGTAAGGAGGGATCTGGAAGGGTCTCCAGGGCCTCAGGAGTGAGGAGGGGTATGGAGAGGACAGTATGACCATGTGCTTCCCTGGCATTGACTCCTGTCCCTCTGCCTTTCCCCTCTCACAGCAAAATCAGTCAAGCTGAATAAAATCAGGTAATTTTTATTCCCTAAGATGAAATACTTCCAATTTTGCCTCTGTATAAGCACAAAACCAACATAAATATATTAGAAATTTATGGCTGCACCTTTCAGTCCCAGTCCCCATCATCTGCACTGCATTAACCACGGGTGAGGCACTTCAGTTGTGTCCCCACTGGATCCATAGGCCACTTATTTAATCACAGCTTGTCCAGACCTAGAGGGAGTTTTTTAACACTTTCCTGACTTCAAGGAAAAACGTCTCAAGTGCAGAAGGTGGGAAGTTAAATGCCCAGCCTTTTTTAGAGTTGGCTTTTACTTTGCGATTTTGTTTCACTGTTTCTGCAGCTGTCCCTGCTGTCCCCGTCCCTCCTGTCCCTGCTGTCCACCCCATCCCACTGTCCCCCTGTTCCCGTCCCACTGTCGGCCCTGTCTTCTGTTTCTCTCCTGTCCCCGCAGTCCCCGTTCCCACTGTCCCTGTCCCCCTCTCCCCCCCCCGTCCCGCTGTCCTCATCCCTGTCCCCCGTCTCTGTTCCCCCGTCCCCGTTGTCCCTGTCCCGCTATCCCCGTCTCTGTTCCCCCGTCCCTCCCTCTCCCTCCCATCCCGCTGTCCCCGTCCCTGTGCCCCCCTGTCCCTGCCCGTGTTGCTGTCCCCGTCTCTGTTCCCGTCGCGCTGTCCCCCCCCGCCCCCGGTGTCCCCCCGTATCCAGTGTCCCGCAATCCCTGGTGTCACTGTCACCACCACCGCGTGCCCCTGGCCCCAGACACCCCGCTCCCGGTGTCCCCCAGCCCCCGGTGTCCCCGCGGTGTCCCCGCTGTCCCCGCACTCACTCGGCGAACCCCTGTTCCCGCAGCGCCTCCCGGCAGCGCCGCTCCAGCTCCCGCAGCCGCCCGTCGAGCTTCGGGAAGGCGTCGGGCCCGTAGGGGAGGGCACAGGGCTCCTGCTCCTCCTGCACCACGTCGGCCAGAGCCAGCCCCAGCGCCGACAGCACCCCGCTGTGCCTGGGACCGCGGGGACACCGTGGGGACACCGTGGGGACACCGCGGGGACACCCCCGGGACACCCCCGGGACACCCCGCACCCCCCACACCACAGCGCCAGCCCCAGCGCCGAGAGCACCGCGCTGTGCCTGCCACCACGGGGACACCGCGGGCACACCGCGGGGACGCCACGGGGACACCGTGGGGACACTCCTGGGACACCCCGTCACACACCAGTGACACCCTCAGATACACCTCCAGTGACACCCCTGGTGGCACACCCGGGACAGCCACGGGACACCCCCAGGACACCCTGGGGCCGCTCTCATGACACCGCCAGTGACACCCCCAATGACACCCCTGTCACATGCCCGGGGACCCCCAGCGACCCCCTCAAGCCCCAGGGAGTCGCCCCTCTCCAACTCACCCCACGCGGGGGGTCCCCAACCCTCCTCCCCCAGAGGGCGTTCCCCTTGGACACCCCCAGCCCCGCTCTGAAATGGGGGTCACCCCCCACCCCCCAGGGCTGTCCCCACGCCCCCCAGGGCTGTCCCCACGTGTCCCCCCCCCCCCCAACCTACTTGTGGATGAAGACCTTGCCCAT
>JAWWEU010000011.1:1025896-1037185 GCA_035583155.1 Acropternis orthonyx | reverse complement strand
CGGGCGGGGCCCGGAGCCGGGGGGTTGAACCGCGGAGGGCAGGCCGTGCTCCGGAGCCGGGGGTTTGAACCGCGGAGAGCGGGCTGTGCTTCGGAGACGGGGGCTCGAACCGCGGAGAGCGGGCTGTGCTTCGGAGCCGGGGGCTCGAACCGCGGAGAGCGGGCTGTGCTCGGAGCCCAGCAGGCTGTGGCGGCGGGGACAGGAGCGGAGGGAGCCCAGCCCGGCGGCCCGCGGTGAGTGTGAGCAGGACGGGCCCCCCGGAGCCTCCGGTGCGCTCTCCCCCCGCTGTTGGTGCTGCTTTTTGCCGTGTTTGCGCCGAAAGCTGAGGGCAGGGTTTGCGGGCTGTCTCCGCAAGGCGAGTGCCGCGGTGCGCTCGCTGCCCCCGGAGCCTGCCGTAGTTAAGCAGCTCTGTAATTCTGGGAACTTCAGCTGGCCGAAAAGTGTTTTTAGAAGAAGCGTTATTAAATTCCAGCGAGAAAGATATAAGCCTTATCTGATGGACCAGTCACAGGCTCTTTGTTTAAAGTGTGCTTTAACTCCCGAGTTATAAAGCACAATGTTTGCCTGTTTCCAGGTGGCTCCTGGTTTACTTGTCCTTGGGACTTCTGGCCTATATGTTTCAAAACTTAAAGGAAACTAAGGAAAACTTCAGGTACTTGTCCTGAAACGTGAAAGAACAATTGCAGGTAACAGTACTGAAAAGAGAGGCAGGATTCAACCCTGCAATGAAACACCTGAGGTAAAGGTAAAAAAATACAGAGTTTTGGGGAGATGAGAGACAGCAGAGTGCCATGCATGCTGTTAAAAACCTTTCTGGTTCTTTAAACAGCAGCTACCTGGAATAAGTTTGAGACCACTACTTATTTATTTATTTGTTAACTCTGAAGGATGCTTTTCCTACATTTAAAAATGCCAGTAGGCTGTTACAGAAAAAAACAGTGGGGTTTTATCAGCACCATTTGTGAGAAATGATCTGAGCGGTCGCAGGTGCTTTCTGGTTCTGTGCTACCTATTGTCTGTGAAAACGGGGATCAGCTGGTGGGTTGGGATCAAGTGGTGCACAACTCATTATTTTAACAATCCCAGCCCAGCCTGGGAGGTTGCCTAGGGAATTGATTTAATGCTGCTGTCCTTTCAGCCACCGAGGCGGGTGTCCTGCCAGGACTTTGATCAAAATCACCGGCGTTTGTGAGGGAGAATAAAATTTTCACTCCATAAAAGCAAAGGAGAGGCCACACGCTATTAACAGCTCCCCGTTTTGCATGAGCTGGTCTGCAATTTAAAACACTGTCAAGAAATACCCGTGGCAGTAAAACACTTTTATGAGCATCAAAACACAGAATGAAAATCAGTCTTCTGTTCAATACTTGTCTGCCCCTTATGTCTGGGAAAGACTTTAATGCCGAAACTATGTGTTTCTGTTGGCTCTACAAAGTAATCTGTTTTATAAAAGGAATGGTTTTCCTTTAATGAAATCTGAATAAGGTATGTTTTTTTTAAGGTGTCACCCAAGATCCAATTCAATTTAAATTGATAACCTAGATGGCAAAGCCAGGGCTACAGCCACATGGGGTGGTGGTGTAGATTTGTTTTGTTTGTTTGCTCTGGGTGTTTTAGTAAGCTTAAAGAAGTCTGAATGTTAAAAAATATCACAAACACTTAAAATTGGGAAAGCAGAGGTCTTTTTCCGGGTCAGATAGAGACCTGCTGTGTTATCTTCAGTAGGACAGTTTTCTGCCTATGTCTTCAGAGGAATAAGACTGCCACACATAATTGGCTTGTAGGGTCTTGCAGAAACTCCTTTAATTACTGCCGCAAATGTACTTGAATGTGTTGAAGGGAAGGTGCTGTAGAAACACAGTTTTTGCAGTGTTTTTCCCTTGGCATAGTGGGGTGCAGAGCGTGTTCTGAGCAGTCATGGCTGTTGTACTGGGAGGGTGTTAAAGTCACAGACCAGCAAAGCGTGGTTCCCCTGGGCGGGGATTAATTGGTTTGAACCTCTGGGTCTGCACTGTGCCAACTCTGCTTCCAAGTGCATAAGCAGAAGGTGCTTCCACTGGAGTCCTGCTGGTGTTAGTGTGGACTGATCTAATGGCCTGGAGGGAGGTGTGTGTTCCTGTGTACTCACTTTGGTTTGTTTTCCTCCTTTCTTGTTTATTTTAGGAAACTGGAACTGTTTTCTGTAACAAAAGTGGCTTTCTTGCTCCAGTCTCCATGGACACTGAGGGCACTATTGTTACTCCAGAGATCTGATCTTGCCCTCTGCCCTCCTGACTTCGGGAGCCTTTTGCTGCTCATCTGGCATTACAGGACTATCTAGTTGTACCTGGGTGGCTGAGGGTGATGTGCAGCACAGATCTGAGAGATGGAAAGGCAGGTTGGGGTATCCACAAGGAGAGGAAATACCTGCTACTGCAGATGGGCACTTGGTAAGGTTCTCACAGGGGCAGTGGAAGAGGAGAGGTGGGCAGAGCTGCTGCCAGCAGTTGGGAAGCAGACACCTGTTGCAGAGCTGGAAAAAGCCAGTGCCCCTGGGGAGGCTCAGTCAGCCTCTGAACAATGCAAAACTGCGCCAAGGGTGCTTGGCCATGTGGGCTACAGATCTTGGCAAGAGATGTCTGCATGAGTCTCTTCAACCTGAAGTAACTCGAGGTTGCTTGCAAGACACTTCAAGTGGAGACAGGCTCTGGTGTGAAGTGGTCCATGCGCCCTTACCGACTGGATTTATTGGAAATGACACAGAGTTCAGGTGCCTTTGCACGTTGAACATGACTAAGCGTGTCCTGTGAGATGGAGGGTGGGATGAGTTGACTCTTAACAATGTAGGTCCAAATTGGGCAGTGCTGAGTCTCCTATCAACATGTTTCTCATTCTTTGCTTGGCCTTTGTTCCATCCACAGGTGAAAAAAATGGAAGAATATTGGCAATTACCAGCTGTGACAATTTGTGTCCAACACAGAGGGTCCTGTGGTATGAAATGCCCTCTCCTTAAGTGCCCGTTGATAAGTAGCCAAATACACAGGGTGCAGATCATCTGTGTGCATGACTGGCTGTGTTGGCACAAGGTCCTTTTCAGGCATCTAATTTTTATCTTCATATTTTATCACATTGCTTGAATGACTCTGTGCTACAGCAGAGCAGCAGGCAGGGTTTCCCAGGTCAGAGCAGGAGCTGTGAGCTCAGCAATAGCTGCTCCAGCTATGGGAACGACAGTGCTGCCTAGGTAGAAGAACAGGGTCTCCTATATTAGCAGTGTGTTTTGAAAATGTCATGTCCAAGTTGTGAAATACTTACTCCTGGTGAGAAATGGATCCTCTCAGGTGTGATCTGGTGTGCTGTGTGCCACCTCCTGCAGCTCTGTTGAGGAAGGAAAGGTTCTTCTTAAAGCTGTGAAGTGATCTGTGGGAGAGAAATGTTTAATTTCTAGAAAGAGTGTTCCTAGGAGACCAGCTGTTGACACTCTCAGGAGTTCACCCTCATCAGCATCAGAACCACTGGACTGAGTGGTGTGAATGGAGGTTGTTTTCTTGACCATATGCAGTAGTATAATTCTTTGGAGTCCATGGAAATTTGTCAGCTCCAGCATGGGAGGTAAAGTGGGATTCCACTCCCACCCCTTCCAGATTTTACCTGTAGAATTGAGGCACGAGCTGGGAATCTCTGTGAATTCATGAACTGCCTCTGAGATGAATCAATTCCCCTGACTTAGGGAGCATTGTTATGGGGGGGATGGCTCTTGAAGCTGACAGTTCTGGGCTTGATTTGCCTTCCTCTGCCTACTTTGAAGTACATGGTCATGTTTGTAGAAGAATTTGGAGTAAATAGAAAAGGTTCTCCAAGAATGTAGTAGAATCTGAAGATGTGTTCTTGATGCATAAAAAAAATAGCAGTGGTGAAGTGAGTTGTCTCTCCATATACTAAAATCTCCGATGTAGAAAGACTCTTGAGCTCAATACCTGGAGTTTGAAAGGCTTTGTGCAGCAAAACCAGAAACCCATCTGGGTTAGTGAATTGGTGTGCAGAGAGCTGGCAAAGGCAGCAGAAAGGCGTGCAGAGCACTGGGAAGCTGTGTAAGGAGAACATCCATGGACACCCATCCATATTGATCCTTTCCTGTCTGGTGCGATGTGTTACACTGAACAGGGTGTGCAGGGCAGGTGTCTCCTGAAGCTGTGCCTGCTGAGTGACAAAAGCACGCTGCCCTCCTCGAAATAATTCCTTAGAGAGGAGAAAAACAAATTCCATTTAAGCCTCTCGAGGAATGGGGAGCAAATGCTAATTCCCTTTCAGTGTCTGTTGCCATGGGGAGTCAGATCAAATCCTTTCTAATGCCTTCCTCAGCAGCAAGTTGTGCTGACACACGCTTTTCATGGCTTCCCAGAAAGAGCGGAGAAATGATTTGGAACAAAAGCTCCGTGAGAGTTCAGAGCCCCGGGAAGAGCAGGGGCTGCTGTTTGGCTGGCGTGGGACAGGTGAGCCCAGCTTGGCCTCCTGCCTGCACGGGGCAGGAATGGCACCGGGGAGCTCCTCTGCCAGACCCTGGGGATGGTGCTGGCACTGAACCCACCTGCTCCTCTCCTGGGAAGGGAAAGGCTGCTTTAGGCAGCAAACCCTGGGCATCAGTGCTCCGGCATGACCCAAGCTGGATGAGTTAGGGTTAGGCTGAGCCCCTCGTACTTTAGGAGGCAGGTATGCAGCCATCACTGTCTGCCTTTGATACCTCATGTGGCCCAGGTGGAGCTGGGTGTGGTGTCCTGAGTGCGTGTCCTCAGTGCAGGGCACAGGGAAAGGACCCGGACTGGATGTGGTAATGATGAAATGCTATTTCTGGCTCACTGATGGAGCTTGTTAGTTGCTGTAAAATGAAAAAAGATTTAGAAGCAGCTTTCTCAAATGCTTAAGCAACCTGACATCAGTCTGTCTTCAGCTGGTGAGCGACTCAAGTGTCCTAGTGGGGGAATAGCCAAAATATCGGGTTAGAACCAGTAAAAATTAAAAAAATCTGCCTTTAAAGCAGTCTCGTCTGTCTAAGAGCATGCAAATGCAGTATCTGTATCCCAAATCCACAGTCTTGTGACCTCTTCCCTTTGAACAGAAAACTCTAAGAGTTTCCAGTTGCTCCCAGCAAAATCCATAGGAAATTTTTGTTTGCTCCTATGCTATCCTGCCCCTCTGCCACCTTTCCTGCCAGCGTGGTGCCAGCACAGCTCTTCTCTTGGCCTCATGGCACGTTCCATTAGGGAGCTCATCTGTCAGAAAAATAAACCAAACAGAAATCTCCTTTCCTAGAGAAATAAGAAAAGGATCAGATACTGGATGTTTTTATTTTCTATTGCCAAGTATTGTCAATAATCTTTTTTCATGCTGGTGATATTTATGGATAAATATTTGCAGTTCAAAAGTGAGTGTAACTTTGGGAGTATTTTCAAGCTTTTTGTTTATACAAGACGCTTTAACTTCTGTAAGTTAATGGTACATTTATGAAACAGTTTATTCCATAGGTAGGTGAAACTTTTTTTCTAAGTTATGAAAATTACATCAATTTTTGGGGAAAAATCGCTTTTTGTGTCAGCATTATGGACCATCTGATGCAGCCAACGTGTCTTGCCTACTCTGCCTGGCTCCCATATGTGTAACTTTAGCAACGTCTATGCAAGTTATTTTGAGTGAATGTTGATATTTGATGCTGATTAAAGAGGAGATTTGCACAGATGATGTGTGGAACCCTTAGAGCCTGGGTTTGTGTTACAATTAAATCTAAATCTGCATGAATTCAGACCAGCTTAAATGCTTAGCAATATTTGGGTGACTGTTAGTGGCTTAGCGGAATAAGAAGCCCAAGACTGCAGATGGGTAGATGCCCCATGAAATATTGTTATATTAGGGTTTTATAATCTCTTCAGATTTGGTTTCTAGGTCTAACTATGGCTAAGCTTTTCATCCAGTAGCTTCTTTGTTTTTTAGATACTCAGGATTCTCCCAGGGAAGTCCAAAGTAGTATTTGTACTGTGCCTTGGGGTTTATTTGCTCATTGCAGTGGCTAAGAGGTAACTGCCTACACATGGCGGTCAGCGGAGATGCTGTGTGCGCCCACCACAGTCACAGATGCCAGATTAAAGCCCAGCCTTTCCCTCTGGACTATATTCCTGCTGCTTAGTGCCAGCCAGATGGTCTGTCCTCCCTGCCATCCAGAGACCTCTAATGCTCATAGGGCTGCTCTGACCAGAGTTGGAGCGGATACAGCATTATTTCCATCACACACTTAGGGTGTCCTTTGTGTGACTCTGGATTGCTCTTTTAATTTCTAACCTTTATTTTACTATATAATTTTATTATTATTTTTCTTTTCCTTTATGTCAATTGTAGAGTCCAGTATCTATGAATTATTTTTCATGGTAATATTTATCATTGATGGGTATCTGAAATGGGCATAAGCTTCCAAAATGTGTAGCCCTCTCAATATATTCAGTGTTTTCTGGACTTTCGTTTCTGTTGAAGACAGAATTGCCAGGCACATGCACTTCATTCACCATGTGAGGGCAAGGAAGGAATCAGTCTTTTATGAGTCATACTTTCAGCATGTGTTCACTGGGTAGGTATTGGATCAGTGAGCTCTGAGACTGGAGCTGTGCATTTGTGAGAGGGAAGTGCTGGTGCCCTGCAGTGTCTGGCCTGCCCTAAGGAACGATCCCTGGGGTGTGTCGGACTCAACGCTGTGACCTGTCCAAGTGGCCAGAAACAAACAGGGAGAGGGCAGGTGAGAAGGGGAGAGATGAACAATCCCCAGCCTGCGAACTGCACCACTGCTGACCTCTTGATCTGTGTGTTCTCAGAGCTGTCACAGGACTCACCTTCCTCTCTGGTGCTGAGTGGAAGTGTGCTTGATACCCTCCTCACACTGGGGACCTGCACATGTCCAGGTTAAATCTTGTAGATAAAATTCTTGGATTATGCTGCTACTTTCCAAAACAGTTCAGTGCGTTACAGCCTGAGCTGAGGGTGTTTCGCTCGAGTGCTGCTCACCCTGCAGCTGCTGGTGTTGTGCATTGTGATTCCCTGGAATGAGGGAATTCCCTGCCTCCCTGCACAGCTTACTCAAGCATGGGGTTTTTCTGTGTGAGAGGGGAAACTGCAGGATACAGCGAGACCTGGGGGTCAGGTGCTGTTGTCGTGTTGAGGTCTTGCCATGAGAATTCTCTCACAACCTAAGCAGGGCATATGCATCCTCTGCTAAATTCAGAAGCATCTACCACATTCATCTCCACAACTTTAATAATCAAAGAACTTCATAAAGCATTCATATAATGAAACTTTCCTTGAGAGGGGTTTACCCACTTTCTGATAACAAAAAATAATCATGTTTGTACATCTCATTCATCTATAGCTACTCTGTTTATGCATGCATAGATGAATATGTAAGTTTACTTATTTTTTTTTGCATTAAACTTCTTTGAGCAATATCAGCTTACTTCTATTAATAATGAGCAATATCAGTTTACTTCCATTAATAACTTGAGTGGTACCAGTTGACTGCCATTAATAACTCTTCTGTGAGGTACCGCTCAGTGGAACTATCACAGCTCTCTGGAGGGGTGTCTCTTATGGAACACAATGCTCAAAGCACTAAAATGAGGCAGCTGACAGGTTTAATGGAAATTAATCAGCTAAAATAGAAGGTACAGTTCCTTCAAGTTGCTGTGTTTCTGCACACCTCATAATGGACCCCTTTGCTCCTCTTCCATATTAATACCCTTTATTCAGATATAAAGTAGATGGGTTTCTGACACATTTCTCTCCTCTCAGGAAGCAAGGCACCGATTGCTTTACCACTTGGAATGAATGTGCCAGGCTCTGGGCTGAACCTGCAGGAATTTTGCTTGTAAAAGTGATACCCCCAAGCTGAGAAACCTGCAGAGTGAAAAGTGAGGAGTGTTTTCAGCTCCGTCTGAATTGGCTGCTCTATCAAGTAACTACATGAGCTGATTTTGAACTCAGATTTATATCTGGTCAGGATTTTGGTAACTTTTTTCCCCAAACAGTTTTGGTGGTACAATCCTTTCCTATGCAAACATAATTACCTGTTTACTAACACTTTTTGCTCATATAGCTTATTCTGTGTATATAAAATAAATTATACAGGCATAGTCTGTGTCATGTTCTAGTTTATGGCATGAACAGGATGTTTCTTTTCTACCGTGTTGCTGATGTTGAAATGGTGCAAATGTGTGTACAGTGAAGTTCCTAAGTGCATGCTCATTTGAAACGATGGTATTTGGCCCAAGTGTGGGATTGGTTGGGTTTTTGTTTCCCTTTTCTTGTACTATGGGGTAAGGCATGCTCTTGGCTGGGCTCTCCCAGGGCTCTGTAAAGGAAATAACTTTAAAGGCCATCCAGAAAACTACTGGTGTTTCTTAGGAAGGTTTCCTTATGGGATGTTTGTGTCAGCTGATGCAGCCCCTTTGGGATTCTGCCTTCATCCCTGATGTGCCAGGGAGAACCTTTGTTCCAAGGGGCCACCGTGGTGTGGGAGAACCCTTTGTGCAAGAACAAAGGAGGATTGTATCGGCATGAGCCATGAAAGGCAGGGGAGGGGGCTGAGGGGCTCTCTGAGGCACTGCGGGGATATATTGATAGCAACGTTTCCCTGTAAATCTCTCCCTTGATACTGAGTTCTGTGTGCGAGCTGAGCCGCAGATAAGATCTTCTTACTGTGTGTAAATTTTTAGTGATGAATATTTGATGTGGTTTTCTTATTTAAAACATGGTGCCTCTTGTATTTTTATAGCCTAAAGCAAAGAGCCTGGCAGTGGGCCGGACCTTGGTGCTAGAATTGTTTCTGCACGTTAGGGGTAACTAACAGTCAGCTCCTTCCCCTCCATCACCGCAGGAAACAACATCCATTGGAATGGGTGCATGGAGAAGGGAAAATGTTCCCCAGGCTCTTCTGCTCCCCTATCGCTGACAGCAGGAAGCGATTGTAGCTAAAACTGGTAATAAAGGATCACAGGAGTCCTGTTGACTGTGATTTCAGATTTCTTGTCCTTTTTGTTTTGAGGGAAATGGATCTGTGTCTCTCAGCAGAGCTGCAGTTGGGGCACTTAGTGTGCTGTGGTGTTTCGTTTGGTGGAGGGCTGTTACTAAGCCCCCCTGGCAGTAGTTTTATGAGGAACTTGAATGGCAGTGTCCTTACATCCTGCTAGAATTTGCTTGGATAAAGACAGTTGGAGTTGTTTGTGCCAAGCGTGGGCGAGCAAGCAGCTGGGTTGACCAGAGTGAAGGTGGGAGGGAGATAAAATGGGAGACCAAAGTGGGCTTGTAACAGGAAGAGGTGTCTGGATTGCTGAAACCAGATCTTGAACTTACTAAAACAGCAAAGGGAGAAGGAGGATCTAGTGGAAGGATTTGGTGTCAGGATAGGAGATCAAGGAGTCCATGGCTTAAAAGAAATAAGAAATGCTGGTGTGTCTGGCTGCAACCAGAACTGTGCATAATAAGTTATGGGAGGGCTTTTTGCAAGGTACAATGTGCAAAACAAAAGGCTGAAATTCTGGAAGGGGCTCTCAGGTGTCCCTGGAGCCTTCCCTTCTCCAGGTGAACACCCCCAGCTCTCCCAGCCTGGCTCCAGAGCAGAGGGGCTCCAGCCCTCAGAGCATCTCTGTAGCCTCCTCTGGACTCACTCCAGCAGCTCCAAATCCTTCTGGTGTTGTTCCCAGGGCTGGAGGCAGCTCTGTAGGTGGGGTCTCACCGGAGGTGGTAGAATCCCCCCCTCCCCTGCTGCCCACACTGTGAGATTAGCCCAGGACATGCGGGTTTTGGGTGCCAGTGCTCATGGCTGAGAGATGTTGGGCTTCTCATCAACAAACATCGCCAAGTCTTTCTCATCAGGGCTGTTCTCAATCCATTCCCTGCCCAGCCTGTGTTTGTGCTTGGGGTTGCCCTGACCCATGTGCAGGACCTTGCACTTGGCCTGGTTGAACTTGGTGAGGTTTGCATGGGTGAAGAAATCTTCCTCTTCCTCCTGTGGGCTCCTGCCTGCTTGGATCAGGCAGCTGTGCAGGGGGAACATTGTGTTTGGTGCTGCTGGTGATCAGCTGTGCAACGGGAGCATCACAGAGGCAGGGGAGGCAGAAAGATGGTAAAGCAGATGGACATCTCATCCCATACTTCATCACAGGGTAGCAGTGGTGCTCTGGGTTGGGAGCATCTCTTCTCTGTGCAAAGCTGGAGTCCCTTGGGGCTGAAGGGCATGAATTTTGGGTGGCTGATATAACAGCTCCTCCTCAGAGGTGCTGCTCAAACAGCCTGTCCATGGGAGAGCTCATCCTGAGTTGCCATAGGGCAAGGGCTCTGTGTCCATGTAACTCTACTCTGGTCTCAAAATCAGGAGGTGATTACCTTCAATTCACTTTTTTTTGTATATATAACCTTATCTGGGGGACAATTTATAGTTACGTGGTGGTGTTGGATGTGCCTGTAGCTTGTTAACTATGGGACAGCGTCATTCCATGGATTACATTGATCGTGTCCCCAGGCCCCGGGGTGGCTGTGGCAGCAGTGGCCGTGGGTGGGGTGGGACGGGCTCCCTGCAGCACCCGGGACTGGCTGGCTGGTGGCATCACCAGCCCCGTCCAGGGGACGTGCCCATGCCCTTTGCCTGGACATCTGGAGATGGGCACGTTTGGGGAGTGAAGAGCTGTTGGTCATAATGATTGTGTGAAGCCAATGAACTATTTTGGACACAAATAGCTGCAGTGCTTGCAGTAGCTGTGCTTTTCTTGTCCATTGACTCACAATTACCCGTTCTGGTTTCCCTGGCAGGGTCTGTGCCTTGGATGGTGAGCAGGAGGAGGTCTCACCATGAGTTACTGGAGTCTGGATAAGAAGAGCTGTCTGCAGTACTGCAGGCACTTCTTAGCGGACAACGGCGTCTTCCACGGTAAGTTACACAGTTAGTTGGTATTTTTGGCTCTTTGTGTTCCCTGCTGTCAGCTGTCCCCGACGGCCCCGTACCCGCCCCTGTGTCCCGGTGGTGACACTCCTCCCGGCCCGTGAGCCCTCGCTCCTGCCGGGCCGGTGTCGGGCCGTATCTTACCGGGGGTCGGGGGGGGGACCCCCGTTAGTGCGGGGGGGGCGCGGCTCGGGGCTGCCGGCGGCGCCGCGCGGGGGCGCCAGGGGGCGCTCCGGGACCGCCGGGCTCCGGCTGAGAGACACCGAGCGACAGAGCCCCGGTACTGCCGGGCTCGGACAGACTGACTGACTGAGCGACAGAGCCCCGGTACTGCCGGGCTC
>JAWWEU010000011.1:911822-1025649 GCA_035583155.1 Acropternis orthonyx | reverse complement strand
GACAGAGCCCCGGTACTGCCGGGCTCGGACGGACTGACTGACTGAGCGACAGAGCCCCGGTACTGCCGGGCTCGGACGGACTGACTGACTGAGCGACAGAGCCCCGGTACTGCCGGGCTCGGACAGACTGACTGACTGAGCGACAGAGCCCTGGTACTGCCGTGCTCCGACTGACAGACTGACTGACTCACACAGGTTCTCTGTGCCCACATGGGCTCACAGCACTCACACAGGTTCTCTGGGCTCACAGCACTCACACAGGATCCCTCATTAGTCCCCATCAATCCCTCACATCTTAGTCCCTTTCCATTGCAGGTTACACATTGTGATCACTCAGTTGTTGAAGGATCCACAGCAAAGTCACTGAATGCTCTGAAGTAATTTTGATGTAAAATACTTTCTTTTCAGAACTTCTTTTTAGATGCTTAAAACTTGATTTATCAACTGGAGAGCAAATGTGTTCCCCACACAGGGTTTCTGTGTTTCACCCTTGGTAAGGAGTGATGCTGAGCCCAGCCTGTGCTCCTGTGGTGGGTGAGGCACCACCAGGATTCAGAAGCTGTCCCTGCCTGGAATAAATTCCTGCAGGTCTCATCTAATAAGAGAGCTGGACCCCTGCCTGTCTGCTGGGAGAAGTGACTTCCTAATGTTGTTCTGGGAGGCCCAAATCTTGTATTCCTTATTCCCTTTGAGGTCAGTGATTAAAAACTGTCACTTCAGGGCAGATTTATGGCACTATTAATAACAGCAGCATGGAATGCCTATGAATTAAAGATAGAAATACTCATCTCTTTCAAAGCAAAGGTAATTTTTTCCCTAGAGAACATACATCTCCATTTTCAGTGTATTTGTCAGACTTGGGGAAGTTTGCAGCCCACTGTAAACCAAAGTGTATCTGCATTTTTGTCATTGTGGTTATGTCACCATCAATGAAGTTAATGGCTTAGTGGGAGAATTAATCATCTGTCAGTTTGTTCATCTTTCTAATGAAAGCCCGTGCAGAGACAACCCCATTTTGCCCTGTACTGCTTTTTTCTTGCCCATGGGCACTGCTACTTCTATTTGGGACACCAGAAGGATGTTAATAACTTTCTAAGTCAGTCTGACAGTGGCATTGTCACATTAATTCATGTGTGTGCTGCATCTGCGACTTGTGTTACAGGCAAAGTGCTCGGTGAACCTGTCACCTCCAAGCACAGCCATTCTGCTTCTCAGATGAAACGGATTCATTCCTGGGATTTATCAGGCCTCTTGTGCAGTCCCACTGATTTTGGTGGGATGATGTTCCTTCTGAGTTGTCTCCCAGCTGTCTTCACCCAGGTCCCGCTTCCCTGAGTCTGAGCACTCTGGCAGTGTTTTGGTGAATGCCTGTTGATCACCGTTCTCTCCAGGCAGCTCCAGCTCTCTGGCACCAGTGTATTAACTGGAGCAGTTACATTTGTATGTGTATTTGCAGTTTTGCTATTCCAGAACACATGAAGGAAAAGTCTGGTCTGTGCTCTGTGACCTGAGATGGTATTTTATCACAGAGCAGCACAATGTCTTTATCTTGCTAATGGTGCAAAGTCTGGATGATGATCCATCAGCACAGAGTCTGGTAATCCATGAACAGCTAGTGAGGGATGAGTGTGCAAAGTGATAATTCTCTAAAGTTGAAGGCATAATTAGCAGGAATCCTAGACCAGAAAGATTCCATGGCTTTAGTTTATTTGTCTTTTGTTCATGACCAGACAGGATTAATTATTTTTCTGTGACAGACTCTCTCAGGGCTTCCCATTTGTCTCTTTTAACCTAAGCAAGACAGTGCAGCGACAGTTCCTTCCTTGTGAGTATGCGGAGGGAGCTGAAGTCCCACTGGGCAGTGAGAGAGGTGGCAGTTCCCCCAGCCTGGTGTGGGGGTGTGTGCATATCCCAGGAGTTAGCACAGGGCTCCTGATGCCGCAGACAAGCTGGTTTCCTTTGGGGCTGTGCTGATACAGAGAAAAGGGTTGATGGAGCTTTTTGGGAATTTGCTCCTTGTCAGTGAGTGTTCCAGTGCTGGGCTGTGTGTGTCCAGCTTAGTGTCTATTAATCCTAACTTACACAGTGTTATCGTGATTTTTTGGTAATTATTACTATTACAGTTTCATATTCTGATATGGAGAGCATGGCTCTCCTGGGAGCAAGCACACAGGGTTGCTGATTAGCTTATTTTCCTACATTTCTGAATGCTAATATTCTGTAATTGTTAAACAGAAAGAAGCTGCGATGTGTTTAGCAAATGGCTGATTTTGTCTCAGCAGTTCTGAAAGTAGCTGTTGGTACTTATTTTACTTATGCTAATTATCTTTTCTTCTTAAGTACTTTCAACAAACTTTTTGTTTAAACTCCATTTCCATAATTGTAATTAATTCTCCCAGTTTCTGATTTTATCTTCTGGCCTCTCCACCTCTTTCCAGACCTGTGTCAGTAGGGACTGACCACCATTGGTAGGATGTTGTGTTAATTCTGCTCTTATCCCAGCTGCACACCTTCAGTTGGGGCAGTGGGATAGTTCAGTTGCATCAGGGCTGTCTGGTAGGTCACAACACAGTTATTGTCTGTAACTGAACCTGTGAGCTGGAAGAACTGTTGCACCTCAGGTGCAGGGCAGCCAGGTAAGAATATCCCACAGGATCAGTGCCATTTGTTTTTGTGTAAAGAAAAACCCAAACAACTCAGAACCAACCAAAAAACATCCAACAAACCCCAAACAAAACCAAGGTCCCCAAAGAAACAAAGGGGAAGAGATCAGCCTGGAGCAGGAGCACCCACGTGAGCCTGCAGCCCTGCAGGAGAGAGCACTGGCTTGTGTGATGCTTTAGGGCAGGATGTCCCATCCCTGGAAGTGCCTGGCCTTGGAGCAGCCTGGGCTAGGGGAAGGTGTCCCTGCCCGTGGCAGGAGGTGGAATGGGGTGAGCTTTAAGGTCCTTCAAATTCAAAGCAGTCTGGGCTTCTGTGATTAGTCAAAGGAAGGTGCAATTTTGAGTGTTCAGGATTAGGATGAAGGTGTTGGTGCCACAAGGCCCAGCCTAGTGCAGTTCTAGTCAGTAGTATTTGAGCAAGGGGAGCTCAGGAACAGTCAGAGAAAAGGGCTCCAGAAGTGGAGATGAGACAAGTCGGGTTTGTTTAGCTTGGAAAATTAAGATTGAGAGGGGATGTGACTGCTGGCTCTGAGTGCTTTGCAAAGGGAGAACTCAGGGAGGAAAAGGCTTATTAGAACTGATGGGGAAAGTTGGCACAAAAGCAGCTTGAAAATAGTCCACAAATATATAAAATACACAGAAAAAAACTAGGGTGCCTTGAGCTGGGGATTGCCAATTTTGGAAAAATTGTTAAAGCATCCTATTTGTGCTCTTGCTCTGGAGTTGTAAATGTAATTAGCAAGCAAGGTATTGATTAATGGGAATATAAGACTGGAAAAGTATTTATGTGGTCCCAGTTGAATTCCTGTGTACAGTGAACAGCAAATACAAACAGCAGTGCTCCCATTCAATTCAGGAAAATGCTGCTGTACATGGATCATGCTGCTCTGCCACATCATGATGATGCTTTGAGACACTTGTATGTTGTTGGACAAGAGGAAGTATTGATACACAACTGGGGGCCTTTCCACGGGGCTTTAACGGGTTGTCTTTGAGTAATGACTGACACTGGTGCGTGTAATGAAGTACTGTGTGCATCAACATTGCCTAGGGGTTTCTCCTGATTTTTATGATTTTATTAGGAAAAGCTGCTAATGGCTGCATTTGCAGGATATTGAAATTCTTATCTGTTTATGTCTGAATTTTTGGTTACAGAAGTAGAGGTTGCTGCTGTGCCTTGTACTCTGGGGAGTCTTATCTGCCCAGGGCAAAAGTGTCAGTTTTCTTCAGCAGCAGCAGCAAGATCCAGCAGTGTGTGTGCACACAGAGAATAACAGACTGGGGGCAGATCTGGGGCTGAGCTATTTTAGCAGCTCCTGTAGAACAGAGCAGACAAGCAATTACAGGGTTTGGAATAGCCTGGAGGATTTGATGAACCCACTTTCTTTTCCTTCCTGTTGCAAGCAGTGCCAAGATACAAAGTACAGCATCCCTCTGGGCTTGGAAAAAGAGGGATTTTTTTATTTTTGCAGGGGTTTTAAGCTCTAAATGTGGATCATATTTTGTTTGTTTGCTGGCAGTAACAATGGGGGAGTGGCTGTGTTGTCAAAGCAAGTATCCATCTATTTCACTAGTGCATGTTTGGGGCTAAAAGTATAAAAAGTAAAAAACCCCCCAGTGTGTATGGAATAGCCCTTCCTGTGGCTCCCAGTGCCTCCCATCAGCAGTGTAAGTCCTTCCACAGCCGGAGGCTGCATCTAGATTATTGCATTTATTATCTTTACATCTGATAATTTTATTTTTTCCTTAAGATTTTTTTGGGATTCACTTATGCTTGTGACCAGTTAATTAGCTCTAAAACTTACGGTGGTTGGTGTAAACCCTCTGCTTGAAGGAAGCAGTGATTTCACACCATGTGCAGGCTGTAGTGGCTTCAGCAGGTTGGGTTGCTCAATTGCTTCACCTGTGAAAGACCATTGCCTGGATGTTCTGAACTGAGGCTGAGGCTGAGCCTGAAAAGTGACACAGGTCCTTAATGTCAGCGTTTTGGGGGCTTTGAATGCCTGCCTTCCAACGTGTGCTGAGGAAATGGGTGGAGAACGTTTCTGTGCTTCAGGGGTCTTGAACTTTCATGCCCAGTAAGAAGAACATAAAGTGCATTATGTTTTACTTTCTATGCAGTAAAATGGTCTATTTTGGTTATTAGAGCACAAGAGTTTGGAGGGAACAATAGTAAGTCTTTGCCAAATTGCACATATACATTAGAGTTGATCTTTGCTGATGGGCAGGGCTTTATAATCAGCTCTGTTGAAGCCTCGTGCCAGCCAGGGCTCGAGGCACAGTGCTGCAGGTGCCACATGTAGTGTGCAGGATTCAGCCTTAGATCTTCACAATCGGCTTCAGTCGGAGTTCTGTAATGGTGCTTGGGAAAGCAGGACAAGTCAGTAGTGCAGGAATTTATATATTGGTTCATGTTCTGATTTATGTAGTGAAGTATCCACAGTTCGTTCCTCGAGTCTAACAGGTGTAAATGAAAATGTATATGCAAGAAGGGCACTAAAGAATTTATGTATTGAAGTTCACTTAGATTGCAAAAGGGCCTAAAATGCCTGAAGAAACTGTCTTGGTGCTTTGTTGAAGAACTTTGTGTTTGTCACTGGATCCGTCCTTTAATGAAAGGAGAGGTCTCTTGTGGGATCCATCTCCAGACGGTGTTTTGGGCGGTTGAGTTCCAATGCCAAGTGTTTTCCCCTTCCATCTTGGTGTGTTTCTCAGCTTTCCATAGAACTGTGTCTTCATTAGTGACAAATGACTTGATAAAAGCTTTAATCTGATAAAAATGGCAAGTTTTCCATGCAACTAATACGAAGTTTTATTCATTGCTAACTGACTTCCCGTGAGGAGTTTGTATTGCAGTTTAGGTTTAAGATTAAATTTGGATGATGAATATGAAGATGTTATCTCCCCATTTCATTTTCTATTCACTGTGAGAAGTGTTAGTTCTCTAAGCTCTTTAGCAGAATTAGGCTTTGTACTGGTTTCCAGCTATTTTGACAGTGGAAAAGGAAAAACCAATGAGCTAGAAAATAAATCTTCTGATGCTGTAATTTCAAAACTGTTAGTTAAATGATATTCTCATTTATTGGAAAATTATTATTTTGCAGTGGCATTTGCAGTGTTGTCTCTGTCCAGTACTCTGAACCCTGCTAGGTATGGGCAGAAAATCTAAGTAGGACAAACAGGCATAGAGGTGAGGCTGGTCCCCTTTCTGCCAAAGGAAATGAAGTTATTGGGATTGTGTGATGCCTGTTCTGGAACAGCAGTGATGGTTGAAAGTGCATGCTGTCATCCTATGGTCATTGGTGTCAATCAATTGCAGGTAATGGCAAAACAAGTTGTTCAGAAATATTGTTTGTCACCATCAGCTCAGAGACTTTGTTAGGACTTTGCTGTGGCACCACAGAGCATTCCCAGCAGGAGCCTGTGACTGCCCTGGGAGCAGGGAGTGTGAGGAACCACTGGAACCATGTGAAGGTGACACTGCTTAAATCAGATGTAGGTGTAGTGTCAGGTGGTATAAAATGAACTTTTTGCCTTTTCTCTGTGCAGACAGACAAACTGTAACATAGTGTGTCTTCAGGGCCACATTGGTTTGAGATTTGACTCTGAGAGGTCTTGGGATTAGATGCAAAACCTGGCTTGGCTCTGCAGAGTTGTCATGGGGATTGATTATGTTTTTCTTTTTGTTTTTGGGTTTTTTTTCCTTTGGAGTTGAATAAACCTACAGCTATTCTCACACTATTTGGTATGTCTCCTGAATTGCATAAAATCTTTATTTGTTTGCTATACCATTCTATGCATATAACATGCTTGAATTTCCAAAGCCATGTAGCATTTAACACTTCATGTTTTAAAATGAAGTTTCCCTTGAAGACAAAATAGTGAAGAATGCATTAATGATTGTGCAAGGTTTCTGACAGAGCAGCTGTGGTGTTAAAGATGCTTGTGTATAATGCATCACATAATTGATAAAGTGGTAGGAGTGCGTGTGAACTTGTACTTAGCACATTATCGAGTGCAGTCTGATGTTAAACTATGCAGTGGTGACAGTTTATTTTTTGGTGTTGAATTGCAACTATAGCACATCAATTCACTTGAATGCAATTGTATTGATAGCTGTCTAGAGTCAGAGTGATGATCTGATCCATTAATGTGGCGAGGGGTAAGGATGTGGTTGCCCCATTTCCCTTGTCTGTCTGGGAATGGGTGACAATTCCCTCCTCAGAGTGGGGCTTCTGCCATGTCCTGCCACTCAGACCTGAAAGTGCCATTGGAACTACAAACTGGGGCAGTCAAGAAGCATCCTACTGGGGGTTTGGGGTCTTGTTTCATTTTACAGGTTGCTGGACATAGTCTACACATACCCTGCAGTTGTTGCAATGTACCATGACCTGGGGGCTGTGGGCAGCCTGACTCTGTGTTAGCAACAACTAAGAAATAATGCTTTCTCCATAAGTAAAACATGTCAGCTGCCCTTGGATCTTGTCTCCCATCTCACTGAAGTTCTGCAGGCATGTAGAATTATGGGGGGGTAGTTTTTGGGTTGCTTTTCTGTTTCCTTCTTGGTCACACTGTCTGTCCTGTAACTTTTTTCTAGCATGCACTAGACAAATTCTGTCCTCTTTTATTGCTGTCACAATGTTAGAGAATACAGCTGGGATTCCTTTGGTGTGCTGATGTGTCAGTGTGGAAGAGCCAGCTGAAGAGTGAAACGATTAGGAAATGGAATAAATGAAAGATGTGAAGTGTGTTGTATGTAGAGCTGATTTTATTCTTGCCGTGCTGCTTTCCAGCGCTGTGTCCCCTTGGGCTCCACTGTATGTACGTGCAATTTATGCGAGTCTGAATGTTTCAGCCCATTGTTCCACAGTGACTATAGGCCCCGGATTTCAGAGCAGCCCAGGATTTCTCCAGCAGCACCGTGGGTTTTTGCAGCTCCTGAGAGTCAGGGCTCAGTGTCTCACAGGGGACTTTGGTTCTTATGAAATGCACTGCTCAGTGATGCACAGCCTGAACCATTTGCATTTGTGCTGTCACTGGCCTCATTCTGCAGAACGGCTGTTCCCCCTTGAGTTAGGGACAGAGACAGGGGAGGGGGCACAAAACACGGGGAAGAGGAGTGTGGTCCACGAGGCTGTCTCCCCCTGCCTCGCAGGATCCGTGGCGGCAGATGCTGGGAGTTCCTCTGGAGCGAGGGTGGATTTTCCCTCCTGCACCCAGCCTGCGCCACCCTCCCGTTCTTTAACTGAAGTGTGGTAATCCCTTCCCGACCAGCCTCCCCGGCTGCCCGCAGGATTTCCTTGTGCTTCCCTGCGTGGAGCTGCTCTTCCCAGGCTGCGGGCAGCGACTGCCGGAGCGCCTCGGTGCGCTGCGCCTGTCAGACCCGGAGCAGCCGCTGCTCTGCATCCCCGGGGCAGCTCCCACCTGCCCTCCCAGGCTCTGCCTGCCTCCGCTGAACAAAGTTGTCCGGTATTGCTCCTGGGTTTGTGCTATGCGTCGGGAAGGTGGTGGTGTTCGTCCTGAAGAGCAGTGCTGGCAGCGCTCCGCTGCACTTCCAGGGATTGCTTTCCACATGTGTTAGCTCCGGAGACATGAAGATTAAATTGAGGCTGTCCTGCAGGGAGAATTTCCATTCTGCTTGCCAATAATGCATGAGTTACAAATTTAATGGCAGACCTTGAAGTATATAAGGATTTGAGTCCAGAGAAAGGTAAGGATGTTTGAGAATGTTTGAGTTTGGAATTGCCATAGGATGAGCTCATAACATTTCTGGACATGCTTGTAGAAAATTCAGGTAACTTAATGCTTCTGATTGGTAAGTTACACACTGTATTTCTGTGGACATTGCTCATATGAAAAATGTGTAATATTCCTGACTGACAGGAAAACTTGGTATTTTTGTATTGACTTGAAAGAACATTTCTCTGTGAAAACACGTAGTTTGCATATTGGGTACTGCTCCTGTAATAAGGACAAACTGCACTTCTCTGTTAGCTTAAATAATTGCAAATGCATTTGCCTTGAACCAAAATATTCTTGACCTTTTCATCTGTTGGGCATTTTGCTGTGGCTTTCTGTGGAGGAGAGTTTCTGTTGCTTTTCCTAGTAGCACTTATAAATAGTATAACACGCATGCAAATGAAACAGCATTGGATGAAAGATGTGCCTTTTCAAGAATTGCAGGAGATGGTACAGAAAAGGAAGACATCTTGAATAACTTTTTTCAGTAACTTGTGATTTTAATGTCTGATTTTGTTCAGTTTAAGGCAGTGCTGGATGGCAAGTGGTGATTAGCTTAAGGCTCTAAGTGGATAGAGGGGAAATGCTGTAGAGAGGAGAAATCGTGGTAGGTAAAGTTAATTTTTATATTTTGCTCATCCTTAAAGATTTTGTGCTTTTAAAGAAAAAACTCACAAATACCTTTAGCAAAGAGCTGGGCTGCCAAAATTGGGTAGCTCAGAAGGCATTTTTATGACAAGATTATCTGTAATTTAAAATCAAACTAGTCTAAAATTAAGCCACCAAAAGTCATGGATCATGCTTTGAAATATCATTTTGCCCAGTATAAAAAATGTTTTAAAAAAATCAGAGCAGTGTTGAGGGATTATACATACTGATGTGTTTCTTCGTATGTGGAATTGTTGATTTTATTTGATATTTTTTATTGAGGGAAAGTTACTGGGAATAGACACAGCTACACTGTATAAGAAATTCAGCCTCTTTGAGGAAAAAGTTAGTTGCAGGTGCTCTGAGGGAAGAGCCTCCTGTGTTGGAGTTGGTGTGGTGCAGTGCCAAAGCCTGTGTCTTTGTGCTGGAGGCTTTGGTTACCCCACGCTCTGCATTAAGGTTTGATGCACATGCTCAGGTGAAGGAGACCAGGTGTTACTCCATCTGCTTCCCGAGGCTCAGGAGGTAATGGATATGGCCCCACTGAATAATTCACAACAGCCAGCTCACCTGGAGGGGGGTTTGGAACAGGTCTGCATAAGGTTTAACTTTTGACTCTCGTGTCAGTGCGTGTGTAGGTACCAGCATTCCACACCGGAGCACTGGGCTGGTGGGGGAATTGTGCCTGAGGTCACTGCAAGTCCCTTTTCCTTCCCCAGGTCTCACAGCAGTAGCGCCCAATCCTGTTGATGTTCTTGGTCAGTGGTGCTGCCATCCCTGCCTGGGGAGGGCAGGGGAGGCTGCAGGGGCAGTGAGGGTGTCCCGGTGTGGCCGTGGCGGTGCCACCGCGGCGGTGCCGGAGTCACGGCCGGGCTCCGGGGGTGACACAGCACAGTGTCAGGTGCTGTGGGCATGGATGTGTTCCCAAAGGGCAGGGGGAGAGCAGGCAGAGTGCCTGATCCCGTTAGACAGGCTGGACTTTGGCACCTTTGGCACCAATACTGATCCCGGTAGGAGCACGCCCTGAGCACAGTCAATGCACCTGAGGGTGCTGCGCGATAACACCTGGATAAAGGGATACCTGAACAGGCAGGCACTGCCTCGGCTCCACAATGAGCTCTCCCGGGAAGCAGCAGCTCCAGCAGCTTGGCCGTGAGTTCCTGGGTGGCTGCTGACACTGAGAGAGGGAGATGCTGCAGCTGGGGGAGGGATTGGCACTGGGACACAGCGGGCACAGCACAGACCTGCCTTGGTTGTGGGGCTGGTCTTTGGCTGATGCTTTGTAGTACTCTGGTGTTTCATCAGAACACCAGGGATGCAGTTGGCACAGCTGAGCTGAGGAACAGCCCGAAATCCATCAGGTCTCATTCCCAGGGACTATGGCAGCAATATTCAGTTCAATATTATTGTTAGTGCTGCTTTGGGACTCCTGTATCTGCAGCTGTCCAAGAACCTGTAAAACAAGAATTAAGGGTAGTGATACAGAAAGGAATTATGGTCTGAGCGGATATCGAAGGCATCAACCTTCTCCTGGAAAGAACTTGATCTTCCACAGGTTTAATTCCAGTAATAGTTTAAATCTGTCACAGCATTACATGCACTGACAATAAATTAGCATGTGCACGTGGCAGCTGTGACAGGTGTGGAGCCTGGGGGAGGTTTGGTATGTTCTGGGGATGTTCCCTGTGTAAAGTGAACTGTCTCACCTGCCAGCCTGACCAGAGTGCCCTTCCATGGCCCTGGGGGGGTGGTTCCAAGGATGCTGGAGCTGGATGCTGAATGCTCAGGGCTCCATGAGAGGCATCTAATCTGTCCTGCAGAGCCAAGGACACAGCAGACCAGTCAGTGACTAAGTTAGGTGTGTGTTAACTACCTGTATTCTACTTTTTTTTTGGTGCACGTGAATTAAATCTACTC
Source organism: Acropternis orthonyx (assembly GCA_035583155.1). Taxonomy (NCBI): domain Eukaryota; kingdom Metazoa; phylum Chordata; class Aves; order Passeriformes; family Rhinocryptidae; genus Acropternis; species Acropternis orthonyx. The sequence goes on along the minus strand of JAWWEU010000011.1, from coordinate 1,014,682 downwards.
TTGTTGCAGTAAATGCACAGCACACTGTGGTGTGAAAGTGGAAAGGTGGTTGCAGTTTGCTGAAGAGCTGTTGCCTTTGTGAAGCTTTGTGGCATAGGTGTAAACCTGGGAGTTCAGGTACCTCCTTCAGTGCTTTGGTGAAGACTGAGTGCTGTGCTGGGACAGTGGCGCTGTGGTGGCACACCGGGGCTGGTGAACAGAACTGACTGAAAGAAACGTTCCCAGCACTGAGTCTGCTGCAAGTGGAGGTGTATGTGCTTGTTTTCCCTCTTTCCCATCAGAAGCTCATGCCTTGGAGGACACCCTGGCAGCATGGGCTACTCCCTGTGCTTTTGGGATGGCTGATGTAACAGTTCTGAGCAGCCACCAGACTTTTCTGTGTGAGAGACAGAAAATCAGGGAGCTGGGCAGGGAGCTGGTGCCGAGGCTGTGGCAGGTTATCAATATCCTCAGCACCACCACAGATAAAGGGTTTGGAGGTGTTTGCAATAGAAACATTGATCAGCAGGAAACTCAGCTGCACAAAACATCATCGTTTCAGTCATAAAATTACTTTGGTGTTTGAGACTGTCAATTCATTGTTTGCCCACAGATGACTCACTGTCGGTGACTTGCTCTGAGGTAATTTAGAGTAGAATATAGATAAACATGTTTCTTTAGCAAAACGACTGTTTCTGAGGAGTGTGAATATCATCTGTTGCAATGTAGTCTACATTCATTACTTTTAAAGGTTAATTAACTCCGCCTTCAGTTCTATTCTGCAGTTTTCCCTCCTCCTGCTGTCTAATGGAGCCCCAGATGTGGGTTGGTTTGGCAGCCGGAGGGGGAAGCAGAGCTCCCTCCAGCCTAGCTCCAGGCCCTGGCTCTGGGTTCCTCTTCACCTGCCTCATCCTGCAGCTGCTCTTGCCCTGCTGTTCGCTCCCCTCACCAGTCTGGGCTGCTGTACAGGGGCCAAGATTGCTGTCACATGTTGATGTTTGCTGATAAATTTGCAGACATCAGAACTGACTGTTTGCACCGAAGCTGGACAGTTTATCCTCTGCATGTCTCCTGTGCGGGAACAGGAGCAAGCTTCAGGCAGGGTCTTGGTGTGAGGCTTTTTATTCTATTTTTGTTAAATTGGAGAAGTTAAGCAGAGGGCGTGAGATATAAAGGAATGGTATATTTGGAGAGGGTGTGGTAGATGAGGGGATCTGACCCAGCTCAGTATGTTGTGGTGGCAATTGTATTTCCCTGGGTAGTAATGTACAACAAAGGCAGGCTGAGAACAAGACAGGTTTGGTTCGTGGGTGTATGATCCTTATTTATGTGCTTATTGATTTGTTTAGAGAGCAGATCTGGGATTCTGGAAGACAAAAAGCTCCTGGCTTACTGTTTTCCACCTGTGCTTCCAGAGGCACAGCTCCTGGGCTGCTTTTCAGACTGGTCTCTGACCGTTCTGCGAGGCATCAAGGGCTGCACTCCTGCCTCGGCGCTGCAGAGGTGACTCAGTGGAGCTCCTGGGGGCGAGGTGTTGCTCCTGTCTGGTACCTGGGCACTTGCCAGGCTGAGTGGTTTCCTTTGGAGACACGGCCATAGACCCACAGAACGCTGCCTCATTCTTCTTGTGCACTGCTACAGGAGAGTGAGGGAGGAGGGTGCTTGTTCTGAGTCCCACTCCTGAGCCTGGCACAGCAGCGCCTGCTCACCTGGCTGCTCATCCTCCTCATCCAGGGCCAGTGGAAATTCTCCTCCTCCATGTCTTCCTGTCTCCTGCTTTTTCCACATGCTCTGTAGTATCATAATCAATTGCTGTGCCCTCCCTGCTGAGGGATCCTCACTAAATAAAGAGGATTAGGATGTGCAAACTTAACTATGTTTGCTTAATAAATCTGCACTCCTTGTTCGCCCCATTGATGTGACAATGTGCTTTGGCAGCTGGCCATGTCTGTGCTTAAATGATTGAGCTTTTCAGTGTGGATAAAGGACTAATTCCATAGTCTTAATGGAAAACTTACAGCCTTCAGTCCTGCTGTGATGCAGTGGCACCAGAGATCTCACAGTGAACAGCTCTGATGTGGGCTGTTTCTGAAGAAGAGATGGAGCCTGGGCAACTTGCTTGAAGATAATAACTGGAAGTTTGCTGAGCTAGCAGAAGGAAGGTATCCTTGGGCAAAGGTGGAAAATATCCATTATTTCTGTCTCTGAGGGCTGCTCTCTCTGATTTCAGTTGCTCCACTGAAGGGTTGCTCCCAAAAAGGGGATCACAGCCCCTGTGAGTGAAGCACTGTCCTGTCCTGGTGAGACATTCTCTGCATTGCACAGTACTCTGTGAAGTCTCACTGAGGGAACAAAACTTGTGATTAAGGATCATGAAAACTCTTTTGGGATGATATTGTAGTGCCAGGCTTTTGTTTGAATGCTTCTGGTTCCTCTCTGATCGTTCAAGTGCAAAAGAGGAGGGGGCCTCAGTCTGGGAAAGGACTCTGGGTGCTCCCATGGCAAGAATAAGGATTGTCAAGGATTAGCTGTGGAGGGGGCAAAGAGCAAAAACTGTTCGCTTGGGATGTGAAAATGAGACGAGTTATTGATCATAGCAGGAGCATTGAGCCAGCAATGTCAATAGGGGAGGCTGAAAGAGCGGTTTCCATGAAATATGTGTTACTCAAACATGACTTCTGGGAGCTGTTACTACCAAGTTTTTGGTTTTGTTTCATTTTTTGAAAGGAAAAAAGGCAACACCAGACAGACAAATCGAAGAAGAGCTGAAAGTATGCTGATAGATTTTGGTTGTGTTTGGAGTTGTTTCCCCTTTCTGGGTATTACATGTTTTTGTTCTTAGGCTTCACCCCTGTCTTGTTTGCGTATTATTTAATGACTTTACAAGCATGAGTTGTTTTCCAGAGCGATATCCATGGCTTGTACATCATTCACAGTTGTTTTGAGTAGTCCCAGTTTGTGTTTGGTTGCTCATTTGGATTCTCTGCATCTCCAGGTCTGAGATGAATTGCCTGTGCCCTTTTCAGCTGGGCCTGGCAAGGACCAGCACCAGCCTTGGTTGTCTTTGCTGCTGCTCTGTGACTTCCCTTGAGGGTTTCTTGAGATTTGCAGAAGTGTGAGAGATTGTCCATCTCATGTCCGTGGACTTCCCAGAGATTAGGATTAAATCCACTGTAAGAAGCTTAATGTAAAATTCCGTAGGGCTGTAAGAGTTGCTGCAAAGCAAATTAAAATCTGGCATAAAATATGAGCTGTGGCTGTTAAAGCCAGCCCTGCCTGGGGCTGTGGTTTCCCGAGGACCTGGGCCTGCCCTCTCTGCCCTCCTGGGCTCTGTGGCTGTTACATAACACAGCAATCAGCACTGTGCTGACATTAGTGCTGGATGATATTAGTGCTCTTCTGGGGGATTTGGATAAACGTGCTCTCTGGGGGCTGAAAGTGGGGACTAAATGGCTTTTAATGGCATTAGTGTAAAGGCAAACTTGGAGCGTGCTCAGGATGAGTAAACGATGCAAAACAGGGAGTTGGGGAGAGCACAGAGTACTGAGGATGTTGGGGGCTTTGTTTGTTTTAGGGCTTGACTGGGTCCAGATTATTTTCACTACTTGGATTGTGATGGTTTAATTGTGTACTGGTCTCCAGTTTAGGAGGTGGTGGCTTTTTTTGAAAGGACCTTGATGATCATCAAGTCCAACCATCAGCTCAGAACCACCGCTGTGTTCACCACTGAACCATGTCCTTAGGTGCCACAGTCACACATTTTTTGGACACTTCCAAGGATGGTGACTCCACCACTGCCCTGGGCGGCCTGTGCTGGTGCTTTACAACCTGTTGTGAAGCACACAGGAAACCCTGAAACAGTGAATGCAGGGGAGAAGTGTGTTTTACGGGTTCCTTTTATCTTCTCAAGCTTAATGTCAGCTTAATGCAGTGGGTGCATATCATTTAGAAACCCAGTTTGTATCCTCTTTCATAATTATACTTCTCAGTGTTTGATAATGCTCTTTATACCTTATTTAATCTTTTTGTTTTGTCAGATGGCTGTAACATTAAGTCCATAAGAGCAAGACATGAGACCAAACCTTTTGTCATTTGGTTGCACTTTAAAATATTAATTTCTTATCATATAGTAATGTAATTGGGTGAAAAAAAAGAACTGTATTTGTGGACAGCAGTAAGAAATTTGTGTTCCATCCAGATTTTGCTGTAGACTCTTGGCATTAGAGTTTTGCTACTAATGTTTATGTAGCAGTATTTTCTTGACTAGCTAAAACTCAAAATACAGCAGCAAGAACTGCCCAAACGTGTTCGTTTAAACTTGGTGAGCTTTTGTGGGAGTTGCCGTTGGTTTCCCTGCCGGGATGTGCCCTGTGGAGCAAAGTGCATTTCCAGCTTGCCGAAATGCTGCTCAGTGGCACGTTTGAATGCTGTGAACATTTCCCTTCTGGTATCGACCAAAGGGCCCCGCACACCTTGCAGGCTTTGTGGTGGAGCCCAGCAGCAAGACAGCTGTGAGTGCTGGGGATGGACTCACAGGGACGGGCAGCCCTTGCAGTCCAGGGAGGGGCCCTTAAACCATGAGCGCAGGGTAAGCTTTCGGGGGGCTTCCCCTGGGAAGGATGCTGAGCCTTCCCCGGGCCCTGATGGCACGTGGGGGTAGATGAGAGCCGAGCTGGAAGGTGGCGCTGCCTGATTTGGGGCGGATTAGGGCTTGGTGAGCAGTCAGAGCTCCGGCGGCTCTGGGTGCGCTCAGCAGCGGAGGAGCAGCGGGCTCAGGCAGAACAAACAGCTCCTGCCTAAGGGCCAACAATCCAGGGAGCATCCCGGGGGCTCCATGGCTTCCCTCCTGGCTTCATGGGTCTCCCACGTGCTGGGGAGCGTGGCCACTCCAGAGACAGTCGAGCTGGCACAGATGGGTTTGTATCTGGTTTGCACTTGGATAGAGAAGCAGCTCCTTCCCAAAAGGAGGTGTTTGTGCTACTGGGAACGATTGCCATTGCTTGAGGAAAAATTCAAAAGTGCTGTTTGAATTCTGGTCTGGTTTGCTTTAGATGGTTATTCGGGGAGGGGAAAATAGACTGGTATTTCAATATTATTAAATCCCATTAAACTACAGGATGTCTGTGGGGATGATTTTAAACTGTCAGGTCTGCATAACTCTGGAAACAGAAGTGACTGTAGTTTTCAGGGTTTTTTTGACTTAAAGCTTTAAACATCACAGAATCATGGAATGGGTTGGGTTGGAAGGACCTTGAAGACCATCCAGCTCCTGCCATGGACAAGGACACCTTGCATATAAAATGCATAAGCATATTTTTTTATTTGAACTTCCAGATTAATTTTCTTTGGTCTTGTAACATAAACTACATTGTGTTCCAGTTTAACTTATTTCATTTTCAGGCTTTGGGCAAAAAATGCACAGCTAGTTCTTGTGTTAGAAAAACACCATCTAATGGGACCCATGTCTTGCTTCCTCAAATTTTGATACATGTCTGCATTGAGGATCTGCTTTGTTTACTCTGTATTCCTGGTTTATCTACAGGATTGGATGTTTTTCTGGAACCAGCTTCCCAATTTCTTAGTGAAAGCCTTCCTGAACCGCTCTCCTGGAGCTCTATTCTGCCCTGCCCCTGATTCACATGCTAATGTGCAGTGTCTGGCGAGACTGGAATTAGCATTTTGAGAATAGATTTGAAAAAGACCTGTTTTATTTGCGTGCTTATATTTTATAAATAGCCTGAAGGGGAAAACGGGGTGTTTTGTAACTGGTTTGCAGAGCTGAAATCCAGTGGGCCTGTGATTGCTGTGGCATTTCCATTACCTTAGTGCGTTCTTTAACGTGGATTCTTTGTTATTAACACCTCCACAGCAGGGATGAGGCAATGAATGCTCTTACACGTTTACTATTCTTTAAACGTTTGAGTTCTGATGGTATTTCCTTGGAACTGGGAAAGTGCAAGCAGAAAAGATGGTGCTTCCTTGGGTGCTAGACTGAATGCAGGGAGTGTTTGAGGAGTGGAGACTGCTGAGATCCTGGGCGGGTTCCTTCTGCTCTTCTCTATTTGTGCAAAAAAACGTTTTAAAATCTGTTCCGTATAACTTTGATTCTGAAGTCTGTCTGAAAGCATGAATGTGACATGCACCTCCACCGATTACAAATGTGGTATAGAAATGTTCAGGCAACTGAAGCAGCGAAGAAAGAGCTGGATTGCCTTTTATGGTTTTATTTTCCCCCACAGTTTTTTTGGCTGTAATTGTCTGAGTGTGGCCCATTTTCTTTCTTTTGTCTCTTTAAATAAATGTAATCTTTCCCTTCTGCTTTTTGCTGGCTGTTCTCAACATCATATTGGTGAAAACAGGGTGGGCTTTTTCCTCTGACAGCTGAGCTGATGCTAATAGAGACTCGTTTGAGAATTAGTTGGTTTTGTAAGATTTTACTAATAACTTCTAGCCTTAGGTGCAAAGAAGCAGATTTTCTGTGTTGAGTAGCTTGTTGCTAAACCTCTTACTGAGCTAAACCCTGCTGCAAGTGATCACTCTGTTGGTGAAATCAAAAGGTGCACGTGGTTTGCGTGCGGGGCTGGTGGAGCAGGTCACACTTTGGGTATCCACACACGGGGAGGACCTTTCCTTACAGAGACCCTTCGTTCTGTGCTGGGGGACAAGTCTTGTTTGCTTGTTGGGTAGGAATCCAAGGCAAACTTGACCTAAACTCAGTTCCAAAGGGAAAGGCTGGCTGGGTTTGCCAAGAAAAGCTGTGCCTGTATGTATGGATGTTGGAGGTTTCAAAGACTGTTTTTGCTTCAGCTCATCTTTCTTCTCGAAAGTTCTGAGTTGTCCATCCCTCGTGGTGTAAAGGTTTGTCTTCCTGGCCCTTGGTGCATCTTCAGATAGATACAAGTTAAAACTGCCACAGCCAACATGTTGGACTCAAACCCCGAGTAGGGATTCAGATCTTGAGGAGCTTGGCTTGGTCTCTGATACAGTCTGGCATCTATTTCTGGCTTATGTCACTTTTCTGATGTATCTTAAAGCCCTTTCAAACTCACCTGTTTGAGTGTGTGGTGATTCAGGGAGTGCCATGTATTTATGGACATCATAAAGGACATGTTTATTGCACTCACGTGATGCTTTCAGAGAATTTTGGTTCTGTTCAGCTCAACCTGAGTCTTTGCATTTCTCCAAGAAAGACAACTCAGGAAAAATGCTGCTTCTGGTGGAGTTATTCTATGTGGAGTTTGGCTTTGCCAGCCCGCTGTGTGTGAGAGAGCCATGGGGGGTTATTCCAGTGACAACTTGCCTGAGCAATGTTTAGATGCTGCTCCAACTGCCTGTGATGTCTGTCAGAGCTGCTGGGAGCTGGGAAAATAAATCCCAGCTGTAGCAGAGAGGAGTGGGAGGGGGAGTTAGTCTGTGTTGTGATACCGAGCAGGACGGAAGAGAGAAGTGGTGGAGCGAGGAAGGGTGATAGGAAAGGGTGGTAAGAAATAAAGGCAGATCCAGACGGTATATTTGGGAGTCAGCCAGAGTGTAAACAAATCACCCAGGAGGTGAATTTGGACTGATATCAAATGAGGAGAGGCTGTGAATGGATAAAACCAGGAGATGGTAATTTAAGAGCATGGATATATACTGAGATCAGGAGGAAATGTTATCTTGATCCTAGTGTTTGGAGGGCTGTAGGAGGGAAGAGTTGAGATGAAATGGAAGTGATGGGTTTATTTTAGTCAAAACAGAGAAACAAAGTCTTATCCTCCGGATGGGATGGGTGGATAAAAGGGGGTCATCACAGCATGTGTTTGAAGTCTGGTAGCAGGATGGGAAGGGTGTGAATGTGTGTGGTGGGCAGGAGGGATTGTCTGGGTATAGCTCTGCCAGTGCCAAAACCACAAGATACAGAGTTATGGAGCCCAAGGGAGTGAGCAGTTTGAATGATGAGCTCACCAGTCCAAATTCATGGAGTGCTGGGGTTTAAAATTGCAGTACTGTAATGAAAAGATTTAAATAGATAAGCATAGAACAACTCTAAAATAGTTTAATTCAACACACAGTAAAGTTTTCTTTGCTCCCTTTGTTGTGAGGATGTTCTGACAGATGATTTATTCCATTTTCCTGTGTGGAGAAGTTAGTAAATAGTATGTGTCTCAGCACTGACCAGTTTGTCACTAATGGTGCAAGTCAGAAGTGTTAACGTGCTTGTCGGATGTTGGAAGTAAGTCATGTTATTAGCGGAATTAGGTGGTCATTCGGCTGAATTTATTCTGCTCTGCTTCACAGTTGAAAGATGCATGAATGTCATGCAGTCTGGGACTCAGATGGTTAAGCTGAAGAGTGGAACCAAAGGGCTGGTCCGGCTCTTCTACCTGGACGAGCACAGGACCTGCATCCGATGGAGACCCTCCAGGAAAAGCGAGAAGGCAAAAAGTAAACCTCTCATATTTATTTTCCTTTCTGGTGCAGTTCAGTATTAGAATGTGAATTACAGAGGGATCAATTAACTAAATGCTTTTTGATGCTTCTTTTAAATATGACGTGCTAGTTACATGAAGGTCTTCAAGAGTGTGGGCAGAGTTTAGCCACCTAAAAGCTGAGGATTGGGGAAGGACAGTGTAGTCCATTCAGATGTGAACATTTTCTATAGGGTTATGTGAAATATAGCAAACTGAACTGCTGAATTCTTTTCAATGTATACATCACAAATTTAAATACAGAACCTAGAAGAGTTTAGATTGAGGTTTCTTAATCCTAACTCTGATCCTTTCTTCAGGAATTATTACATCTTGAAGTGACTGGGTAGCATTATTTCAGATTGAAGCTGTTCTTCCTGCACTGTCTCAAACTGGAAAAGCGAGTTAGGAGTTTACTGAATGAAATAAAGACTAGAAGTTCTCTGAACTGTCAAGGAGCCTTGAGATTAAAAACAAGCAGTTGAGAAGGGTACAAATAGTGGCAGTTGGTGCGTGCTGTGGAAGAGCCCCGCTGGGTGCCGTGGCACCGGGAGCAGCCGTGCCCCAGCACAGCCACGGCTATCCTGCTTGGGGAGCACGGCTGTGGGGGGAACAGCCCCTCTGGAGCTACACAGGCGTTCACTGACCCTCGGGAGGCTCTTGGTGCCTGTCTCCTCACGCTCCCCTTTGTGTCCTCAGCCCTGTGATGTCGCAGGGAGCACGTGGAGCTGTGCTGGGAGTTGGCACAGCCAAAACAAGGAAAGCCTTCCAGTCAGAGAGGGCTTTTGGATGTGAAGATGTAATATTAATGAAGTTTAGTCAATCTTAGGCTGAATAATTCAAAGCTGTTAAAACCAGAAGGAGGCACGTCAGTTTTTGTTTCCCCTCTTCCCTGCAGTTGTCATCGACTCCATCTACAAAGTCACCGAGGGCCGGCAGTCAGAAATCTTCCACCGCCACGCTGAGGGCAGCTTTGACCCCAGCTGCTGCTTCACCATTTACCATGGCAACCACCTGGAGTCCCTGGATCTGATCACCTCCAACCCAGAGGAGGCTCGCACCTGGATCACGGGGCTCAAGTATTTGATGGCTGGAATAAGCGACGAGGACTCGCTCGCCAAGCGCCAGAGGACACACGACCAGTATCCTTTGATAGCCTGGGCTCCAGCTCCTCATTCCCTATTCCTGGCTCGGCTCTTAGTGACTTCAGCGTAGGGTGTCCTTCCACCTCCTATTAGGTGACCAAAACCCTCCCATTGATTGCAGTGGAAACTTGAGTAATGGGTTTGACATGGACACTTGTATGTGAGATAAAACATCAGCTGTGCCTTAGGGACTGCATTAAACTTCATGAAGTCAGGGGATAGTCTTGCATTTTGTTAATGAATTTCTTTTTGAAAGGTCAAACCAGTTATGTCTCCTTGGGTATTGTTGATGTATGTATTCAGTGCTAATTCTGATCCACAGTAGGCACAGGCCCATCTGGGGTTACAGTGCATGCTCTGTTGCACGTGCCCTCAGCTTGCTGTATTTAACCACCGCTTTTCCAAGCTGCTCATATCTGCTGTGTCCTCTCCTGGTGAAACATCACTGCAAGTCCCGTTTGTTTTATCAGATGTGGCACCTGCAAGACTGCCACAAAGTGGTCCTGTACCAGTTCCAGCCAGTGTCAGAGCTTAGCCAGAGGTGCCGAGGGATCTGTGTGCAAGGAGGGGGTGAAAGGTGCTGGTTTCAAGTGGAGAAGTTCAAGTAGAACGAAGGGAGAGGTGGAAAAAGATATCAGAGCAAGCCCAGCAACATTTGGCAACTTCAGAGTATGTTCTCAGAGGAGAGAGCAGTAGCAGAAATGGGAGTGCAAAGGGGCTGGTGGTGTGAACTGAGCTGTAAATAATTGCCATAAACCAAAGTTCTGGTTTTAAACATTTGACTGAGACTGTAGCAAGGGTGGGGAAAGGATTATTGCCCTGCCCACTGCTGTGCCTCCCTTCTGGGTGGGGATGGGGCCCTGCTGCAGCTGTCCTTGACAGGGGTGTAGCTGGGTCAAGCAGACCTTTGAGGAGGCCGACAAGAACGGGGACGGGCTGCTGAACATCGAGGAGATCCACCAGCTGATGCACAAGCTCAACGTGAACCTGCCCCGCAGGAAGGTCCGGCAGATGTTCCAGGTCGGTGCTTGTGGGAAGGCTCTGCCAGTTCTGGTGTATTTCTGGGCAGATCCAGAGCAGGATCTGCAGGTTGGGACTTACAAGTCTGTCCTTTCCAGCACCTCCCAGGCTTTTTCCAAGTCTTACCTTTTGTAGATGAAGGTGCATCAGGACATTGTTTAAGTGGCATGAACCACGTAGAAGATAATTTATCAATGTTAGTCTTTCAGCTGCATTATTGTTTTCATCACTGTGGACTGAATTGTTCTATGCTGCCATTGATGGACAATGAAGTTACTCTGTTACTATTGATATCTTTTTTCATTTCCTCTATGGAAAATTATTTAATATAAACTGTCTTTATGAAAATAATAATGGGGTTTTTTTAACAACTTCCACGTGCTTAGCCAGAATCCATTTTTTACTCTTGTCTGAAAACAGTTCCCTTTTTTCACCAGCTCTTGTGTTTACTGTAGGAAAGGAAAGATAAGTCGAGGACATACAGGAGAGAAAGGAAGTTTTGTTAAGTCTTCCAAACCAGTACCAGCCAAAAGCTGGTTTTCTGTCAAACATGAAGAATTTTCTATGGTCAAAAGTGCTTTGTTTGTCTGCCATAAAATCCACGTTAGAGATTGATCTTTGGAGCATTGAGTTACTCCCCAAAGAGCTGAAGTGTGGAAACTGGTGGGGCTGTGTTGTGGAGATGAATTCGGGTTGTACTTGTTTCCACAGATTGTAAATGTCATTTAAGATATATTGTAGATAAAAATGATTAAAAATCCCATTCAGCAGCAGGTAGCTGGGAATTATTTTCTTCTCAGAAGGAGAAGATGGGGGTTTGCAGTTTGGATGGCGGTGGCAGTCATGAGGTGCAGTGAAAGGCAGGAGAGGCAGAGCTGTGAAGCCAAGTCCTGAGGGGAAGAAAAGACAGTTCTGTCTTCACTTCCAGGCTGTGTAGGGATGAAGTGTAGGGCACTGGTCCTGAGAAGTGGTGGCAGGATGGGGATGCTCTCCAGCTGGAGAGCTTGCCTTTGGGGTATCCCTGTAGGGAGGAGCCCACAGGTTCAGAGCCAAGTCAGTGTCAGAAGGGCTCTGCACAGGGAGGGTTCTGACCTGAACGAGGGGAAGAACCATTTTTAACAGTACCTGGCTTGGGAATGGCAAGAGGGTCTATAAATACAGGGCAAAAACATGATACACAGCTCTGAATGAAGGACATGATTCAGAGGAACAACAGCATGTTTTTTATTTCAGCTTGTCTCCATTATCTGCCACAGCCCAAAACTTACCAAAGTTGTGGCTTCCCCAAAGTTCTTTTTTCGTGGAGACCTACATAGTGCTTGCCTAGAAGATATTCTTTGCTTTGAAAATCCAAAGCAATCCTCTTAGGCAGATGTTCACAGGAAAAAGCTTGTATTAGCACGTGTTAAGTACTGTTTTCTTCCTACCTCTGAGGAGAAACAGAAAATCAAGGCTGGAGATGTTTGGTGTATATTTTGGTGTGGAGTCTTGTTGCTGCTGCAGCCTTGTCCCCTCTGCAGAGTGCTGAGGGGCTGAGAATGCTGCAGATTAAATTAATGTACGTTTAAGGCTGCGATATTGTCCTGAATGTTTTAAAATGTCAGACTGTTGTTGGGGAAGCCACGGGGTGACATTGTTATGCCCCTTGCTATGTTTTAATCCAGGATAACTGCAGGGCATACAGGAGAGCAACAGATCAGAGTAAAGCCCAGGGTGAGCCTCTTTACAGAATAAATGAATTCAAAACTGAAGAGGGAAATTAGAGTTTCACGGGGAATCTGTGGCTTTAGTGTAGCAGTTGTTTTCACAAACAATCCAAGAGATGATGATTTAATTTTGCAGTTATTTTACCCTGCTAGGATTTGTGTCTGAACAGATCCTTGCAGACTGGAATTTATTACATTTCTGTTGGTGTACACAAGTCCTGTTCTGTTTTATTCCCCAAATTCACCTGTTTGCCATGCTTAGCTGAGTGTATGTACCTCGTAGGAAGCAGACACAGATGAGAACCAGGGAACCCTGAACTTTGAAGAATTTTCAGTGTTTTACAAGATGATGTCCTTACGTCGGGATCTCTACTTGCTGCTCCTAAGCTACAGTGACAAGAAGGATCATCTCACTGCTGAGGAACTGGCTCAGTTTCTAAAGGTGGAACAAAAGGTATGGGAGTCCTTTACACCATTTATATGTTCATATAAGTACATTCAGGTACAGGGAAGGAATATTATGGAAAAGTTTAGTTTGGGGCAGAGGGTAAAGCACAGATGTAACAGAAAAAAAATCTGAAGGCTTTATTGTTTTTTAAAATACTTATAGAAAGAGTTTGAACTTCTTTAGGCAATTTTTGAAGTACCCAGGATAGTGGTATGAGAGGGCACTCAGGGACCTGGAGCAGGAAGAACATGTGGAAGAGGCAGAGGAGCTGACTTTTGGGGTGCACAAGGACATTTTGAACCTACTGATGCCGCATCAAAACCAAGCTGACTGTCAAGTTCTGCATCCTCTTCTCTGTCTGCCCCGTCCTCAAAATGCTGAGTGTGGGCAGGGCTGTCTGCTGGCACTGCTTTGCTCAGCATTACTTCAAAACCAAACTGAGCTCTTGTAGATGAGCCTCTGGGCTGTGTAGTTTAGAAACACCTTGCACTGCCTTTGCCTCTCCCCACTCCACAACATCAACAGCATGAGGGAGACCCAGCCCTCAGTGTTCCCAGAGCAACCTGGGGTGGGGCAGCATTGCCTCCAAAATACTGCTTCCAGTCCTAATGCAGCTCCCAAGTGCCTTCAGCCAAGCAGCATTTTGTGTTTGCTCCTGTCTGGCTGCTTGGAAATCCGTGGACAGTCTGTCCCACTCCATCTGCCACTCATTTGGCAAGACTTTTAAATACTCTGCAGCCTGAGGATAGAACAAAAGCGGGTTGGGTTTTTTGTTAGCTTGCTCAACTGGCTTCTTTTTTTAGGAGGACTGCCTGTTGCCTTCACCCCAGGGCTTGTGAAACAGATTATTTCCACTTAAGTGCGGTTAAACTCAATTCCTTGCTATTGAAATTGGAATTCTATGGCTTCAAATGTCAGAGGAGCAGAGAGCAGGCTGGTTTCCTGGGGGGACTCCTGCTCCTGAAGTTCTTTTAGTGGCTGTGAGGGAGGAACATCCCTGGATGTCCAGTCACATCTACATGCTTGAGTGTTGTCCCTTTGGGAATGTCCTTCATTAATAAGCCAGTATCCTTGCCAGAGCTGTCCCTCCCCAGAAGTTGGTGTCCTGCTCCATGACACGTTGCTTCCACAGCAGGATCTCCATTCTTGTCTTTGGGCAGTGGGGCTCAGGTGGAACAGGCTCTCCAGAGACCCTTTTTCCTGGTAAAGGGCAGCTTTCTTGCCCCTCTGGACCTGCCTCTGGGAGTGGATGCCCTTGTCGTGCCCCGGTCCTGGGAGCCCTGAGTGGTGCTGCCCCGTGGGCGATGGCAGCCTGTCCTTCCCTGCTTTCTGCTGCAGCCAGGTCACAGGTGCTTTTGTTTCAGTCGTAGCAGGGCCCCCCCCCTGGCTCCTGTGCTGACAGGTTTATGCCAGTATAAGGCTGTGGCAGCGTTTGGTTCTGGTTTTGGGAGCCGGAGGTTCCCGAGGGCCCTCTCCCGCCTGCTGCCCTGCCATGGACCAGCTGCTTTGCAGCACAGTTTTCCTGTGGCCTGAGACAAAGGACAGCCCGCTGAGCTCTGGCCCAGCAGCCTTGGCTGGGCTCCAGGGCAGTGCTGCAGAGGGGGTGATGTCCCTGGTGTGCTCCTGAGTGACAGGAACCATGTGGAGATGTCAATCCCACACCATCACCTTGTACCAAACCACTCTCCTCTGTGCTCAAAAGGCTGCTGGTACGTGCAGCTCAGAGGAAGCTGGTGGCAAAAACTAATGTCCCTGCTCATTTTAATTGAACTGCAGAGGAAGTAACCTGCTCCACAGGCCAGGGGTCTGAGCTGATTTGGCAGAGGATGCAGAGCACAAACAGTAAACAAAACAAGTATCTTGCCAAAGGTTCGAGTGCCAGCTTTGTCTTCCTGGGATTTGGTAGTGGAGGAAATGAAATGCACCCAGTCTTAGTTCCCCCTTTGGCTCTCTACAGTTCAAGGAGAGTGAAAAAAAGATGAGTGATGAAAGCTGCTACTTTCATTTGATTTTAAAGGAAATATGTGTCTACTTATAAGAGCCCTACCAGTCAGTTAGAACTTCAGCTGTGGGCCAGTTGAAGCTGTTGACAGAACTTCTGTTTGTTTCAGAAGAGATGCTGTTTTTCATTGCAGGATTTAATTATTTCTCTCCTAGCCTGTGTTTTATAGTGAACTCTCTTGAAAGTAATGAAATCACAGGAGTGGAAAATGCATGAAAATGTAATCAAACCCTGCCAGATCTTTTTGCATGTCTAAGAAGATTATATTAAAGAATAAAACTTCATAGTTATCATTTCAGCAGTATTGCCCAGTGCAACTATTAAGGGTACCAAACATCTAATTTTCTTCTTGAATCTAAAATGACACAGGTTCTAAGTGATGGGGACTGCTCATTCCTATTTGTCTCCTCTAAAGAGCCAGGAGGCTTGTGCAGCACTGACAAAAATAAAAACTTTGGTAGTGTTATTGACTGGCCTATTCACTGAACTCCATGTTGGATCATAAGGTTTTTCAACTGGACCCAGCAGAAGTCTAAAGCAGAATTTCCCATGCTGGTGATATGGTATTAAAAATAAATGCACCAACACTGTTGTTTTTTTGTGCAGATGAATAATGTAACACCAGAATATTGTCTGGACATCATACAGAAGTTTGAAGTGTCAGAAGAAAACAGGAAGCAAAATGTTCTTGGGATTGAAGGTAAAAGTTTTGATTTCAGAGTGTTTTGTCCTGATACACTGTAGTGGATAGAAGTGCTTTAATGGTGTTTTGGTGCAGCTCCTGTTTGACTGGGACAGAACCTCCCATAGAGCAGAGTCAGGAGCGTGGGTGGGTTTTTGTGAGCCACAGGGGAGATGTGAGTAGGTGGGGTGAAGCAGCAGCTCCTGTTCTCCAGCCATCCATCACAGCCATCCTACAGGAATGGGATGGATGCCTGAGGCTGTGTGGATTTATTGCTCCCTGTGTGTTTGTAAAACACAAACCATCCCATACCACGCAGTTTATCCCACAGCCTGCTCCAAGGGAAGGAACGGAAGCCAGGGTTTCATTCTGCCCTGTCTCTGTAGATCTGTGCTCCTGCACAATCCATTGATTTATGCTGATGTGAAATAAAATATGGATAGTTGCAATTTCATTGGGTTTTAATACCTTACTCACATTGTTTGTGAAAGCAATTTTAAATAGTATTATTCAGAATCCAACTTAGTATCAAATCAGACTTGGAATTGAGATGAAATGGATTAAATGCCATGGTGTGCTCCTTTGCCCAGAAGGGAACTTTCATGGAGCAGCATAATGTGCATGGTGGTTTGGGGTGGGGAGGAAGTAGAAATCTTCCTCCTGTGGTATTTAAATCCTGAGTATGACCCCCTTCAACAAGCTTCTGATGTGACCCAGGGCACTGCACTTAAACTGGAATAAGAAGTCAAATGAACAATCTGTGACACTTAGAAAATATTTCTGCAAGCATTTCTGTTCCTCTTAACCTTGCTGCTGCTGCTTTTATCTTTGAGTTGTTTTCAGGGTTGGTATTGTTTGCACTGTCCTTTGGAAATATTTTACATTTCTCCTTCTTGGAGGAAGTATTTTTTTAAACTTTTTCTGTTCAGTGCTGCTCTAATTTACAAAGATAAACCAGGTACCATCTTCTTGGATAAACTTGCAGAGCAGAGGAGGCTGTAAGTGAGGATGGCTGGATTAGTGAATTGGCTGTGGTGGCCCTGCAGTTCTGCTTCGAGTGGCTGCTGCCCTGTGCCCACACCGTTCTGAGTCCGGGCAGGGCTCGCTCACAGCATGGGAGTGTCAGCGAGGAACTCGGGGTGGGGAGAAAGGCATTTGCTTCCAAGTCAGGGCATCAGTTTGGCTCCCCTTTCTGCCCAGGGCCCTGTGCCGGGTCGGCCCCTCGGTGTGGGGCCCGTGTGTCCCCCGGCTCTGTCCTGGCCGCGGTTCTGGTCGCTGGTGTCGCACCCATGGCAAAGCTGCTCCCTCCTTCCAGGTTTCACCAGCTTCATGCGCAGCCCCGCCTGTGACGTGTTCAACCCCCTGCACTGCGAGGTGCACCAGGACATGGAGCAGCCCCTCTGCAACTACTTCATCGCCTCCTCCCACAACACCTACCTGAGCGGGGACCAGCTGCTGTCCCAGTCCAGGGTGGACATGTACGCGCGGGCGCTGCAGGGCGGCTGCCGCTGTGTCGAGGGTGGGTCTGGGCCCTCTGGCATGGGCTGGGGCTGGCATGGGCTGTCTGTGGTGGCACTGCCTGCTCAGGGGTGGGATGGGCTGTCTGTGGTGGCACTGCCTGCTCAGGGTGGGATAGGGGCTGTCTGTGGTGGCACTGCCTGCTCGGGGTGGGATAGGGGCTGTCTGTGGTGGCACTGCCTGCTCAGGGTGGGATAGGGGCTGTCTGTGGTGGGGCGGGCTGGCTGGCTCTGAGGGGTAGGATGGGTATTTCTGTGGAGCACAAGGTCAGTGGCAAACTCAAAGCATTAATACTTCACTGTCTGATTCCCTTCAGCAGTAAACTCTTGGTTTTGAGCAGTCTAAACTGAATTTTTTTTTTGGGAACACCCATCTCAGACAAACATCATAAAGACCATAGAATCACAGACTGGTTTGGGTTGGAAGGGACCTTTAAGATCATCCAGTTTCAACCCCCTGCCATGGGGGAATGTGAAGATCACCTTGGATTCCTAAGTTCTGCGTGATTTAAGTAACAAAATATTAGTGTTTTTCTTTTCCAGATTCTGTGTGGAATAAAGTCTTTTGACAAATTTAAGCTCAATATTAATTTTTTCTTATAACTAGTATTGCAAAACTCATCTGTGGAAAGAAAATTTTAGTCTGAATTTAAAAATCCATTAGAAAAAGAGAACCTAAGAAAACTGGATGATGCCTTTGTGCAGGACAGTTCACTAGAACACACAGTAGTGTGTTATTTTGCTTGACTTCAAACCTCTTGTGGCTACTTCACAGCTTAGGAAATAGCTCTGCAGCTTTCTCCTTGTAAGCTTTAACTGCGTGGAGAGGCAACAGCAGTGACAAGGCAGGTGCAAATCCAGGGTACAGTTAATTCATTAGGAAAAGTATCCTGTGCTCGTCCATTCTACATGTGATGGATTTGATGCTGCTCTTCATATAATCACTGATAAAACTACAAGTTAAATTGGGAGCAGGGAAAGAGAAACTGTTTTGAAATAGTTTACCTTCAGAAGCAGAAGCTGCTCTCCCAAGGTAACTCTAAATATTACTTGATCTATTACACCTTTGTAATTTTATGTATAAGGGGAAAAAAACCTCAATTTAGTATAAGGGGGAAAAGACTCTTCTATCTTGCAGGAATCTCATTTGATTTTGGAAAAGAGTATGTTATTAGTCCTGGCTCAATTGGTAGGTTGGAAGAGACGGAATGAGCCTTGTTGACACCTGCATCATTGGGTAGTGTGAGTTCTGCTGGCAGCAGGAATGTACAGGATCATGGGCATCTCTTACCTTGTGGCTCTTCTTATCTTGCTAGTGGATTGCTGGGATGGTCCTGATGGGGAGCCAGTGGTGCACCATGGCTACACTCTGACTTCCAAAATCCTGTTCCGGGACGTGGCCGAAACCATCAACAAATACGCCTTTGTCAAGAACGAGTAAGTGAGGCCAGGTTTGGAGCTGCAGCTGCTTTCTGGAGTTAATCCCAGGTTGAAATCAACCATCAGCACCAGGCAGGGTGTATGTTCCTTTGAACACATTAAGCCTGGTTCTGTTCCCCTGTTTATTGCCCGTGTCTTGTTTGTTGTTCAACTGCACAAGCTCTTTCCTTCAGTCGAGTGAGAAGGTTCTGCCCCAATTACGCCTTTTGTGCACTGTAAACTCAGTAAGATTTTGAACAGTCTGACACTTGAATATCTTTCAACAGAACTTCCCACTTACATCCACAGGGAAATTTTCCTTCAAAATCAATACTGTGATGTTCTCTACCTACAGCAAGTACTGTATTTCAGCAGGAAAATTGAAAAGCTGTCACATACGTAGTGTGAGGAAATACTGAGATGTGGGATAGTGTTCTGAGGCTGTTCCATTTGCTATATACCAGTTTATTATGGACTTTAACCATGTATGTACAGCAGTCTCAAATCAGGAGTGGATGTAGAGAATTTTGAGTGGTTTAGAGAGAATAAAGTGAAAATGCGTCTTTTTTTTTTTTTTTTTTTTTTTTTTTTTATTGAAAGAAGAGGGAAAACCATGACGAAGTGATGGGGCAGGGGAGGGGGGGACACGACAAACCAACCAACTGTGCCCAAAAGTTTGATGTTCCTGATGAGAAACAGGAGGTGGTTCTTATTTGGTGTGGAGTTGGCACGTGGAGTTCCTTGCCAAGGGTTGTGGGGCTGCCAAGAGTTTAGAAAACAGTGGGGCAAATTTGTGGAAGAAATAGGCTGTCCCATCCATAGCTGGTGTGCTACGTGTGCAGGTGCTCTCTCTTCACACAGCTATGACAGGGGCTGGCGTTTTGTTTCCAGGTTTCCAGTGATCCTGTCTATTGAAAACCACTGCAGTATTCAACAGCAGAAGAAGATTGCTCAGTACTTGAAGGACATATTTGGTGACAAACTGGACTTGTCATCTGTGAGCACTGGAGATCCCAGCCAGCTTCCCAGCCCTCAGAGTCTGAAAGGGAAAATCCTGGTGAAGGTAACTTCCTACTGTCATCGTGTTCAGAATGCAGCAAAAGTCAGTGTGTGTCATTTATGGTAGATTTTGTTTGGTTTTACAGAACCTGTTCATATCCTTTTAGTATCTAAACACAATCCTCCCTTGGACAGAGTATTTTGGAGTCATATAAAAGTGAAAATGTCTTGTCTCTCCCATCACCCCGCTCTGAGCAGCAGTTCACAGGATGAGCCTGTTTGCACTGTTCATCAACACTGGAGTTGGTGCTGTGGGCAGGAATAGTTCTTTGAGCCTCTCACTATAGACAGATTGGCTCTGAAAGGAATTTCAAAGACCAAGATGGCAAGAATAAGAAAGAAGCTCAAGGCAGACCATTGAGAGGATGATTATAGAGTTGTGGCATATTAGATTGTCTAACTTATTTTGGCACATGGGGGCAATGACTCTGCTTGGAGCTCTCAAGATACTATTTTCCCCTCTCTGTCCTCAGTATCAGTCTGGCTACAGGGATTCCCAATTGCAGTTTGAGGGTAGTTTGAACATATTTCAGTGCATAGTACTGAGCTGACCCTGAACTGGAAATCCTTTGAGTGCTCAGCTGTGATTTTTGAATGTCACTGACTCGGTTTTCTGGGGTAACCCTGTTTCATGAATTACATGAAATTTGTGTAGCACGTAGGGCTGGTGTTCCAGGGATCCAAATGAAATGGTCAGTCATGCAACAAACCCAGCAAACCTGGCCTGAAATACCACGTCAGTGTACCAAAGGCAGGAGAGGTTTGGTGCTCTGCTGTTCTTAACTGAACTTCTGAGCTGGTTTTCCAAGCACATTTGAGTGGGATCCTTCAGCTCTCTGTGCTGAAGCCCTGTGGGTAAGTACAGACTGGAGTGGAGCTGAGCTGTTTTCAGAATGAGAAATTCTATTTCAAGCACACACAGTAGCCTTGCACAAAGCCCTGTCTCCCATCTCCTGCTCAATTTAAAAAGCCCTAGTGGAAAAAATAAAATAAGATTTAGGAATCAGTGTCTTGTTGAGAAGTAAACCAATTTCTCAGCTTTTTGCTATTATTTTTGCTCTTTTTATATATTTTCCTTTGAAAGGCAGTATTGATTCATTAGCCAAACAATTTCAATTAATGGCATAATTTTCATCTTGTTAATGTATATAGGGAGTCATTCTAATAACACTCATGGGTTTAAGTCAGTGTGAAGGTGCCAGCATGAAGGGAATCTGACTCGTTCATTAGCAGCAGCTTTATTAATTTCAGTGTACAGCCTATAAATCAACCCTCTCCATTTCTGCAGAAATCTGGCTGTAATTCCTGTCTCCCTCTGTCACTGATGAAGCAGGAGGGCTGGGAACAGAAGCAATAACACAGAAGTTTAATAGGTGATTTATTAAGGAGCAGATGATAAAGCAAGAGGCAGTGGCCCCAGGTTCCAGCCTGGCAGGAGCAGGCTGGGTGGCAGGGAAAGCTTTTCCAGCTGGGGGATAGTGCAGGATGGAAGGAGGCTGCCCAGAGGGTGGGAGAGGCTCCAGCCCTGAAGGTTTGCAGGATTTGGCCAAGGAAAGCTCACCCAGGGCTGGTGCTGAGCCTCCTTCAGCAGGAGATGGGAGCAGAGACCTTCAGGGTTCTCCCAGGGTTCTGGGACTGGGCTTTGCTGTAAGTGGGCACACAGGAGAATCCAAGAGGATTGCTCTGAAAAGGGCAGTTGAGCTGTCAGACTTCTAATTTTTTTCTTTTACCAGAAGTAGCAAATAACCTCTGTTTGATGCTCCCACTGTAATCAGATGTTGGAAATTAGACATGGAACTCAGAAATTCCTTCCTAATGTAGACCTGTGACATTCACAGTGCTGGTTAGCCCCTAGTTTTGCATTGCTGCCTGTGCTCCTGCCATGAGCACGTGTTACTAGACAGACCTTGCTGCTCCCCTCCTGCTGATGGCTGCTGGCAGGGAGTCCTTTTGTGTCTGCATTTGAATCTCAGCTTCTGATTTTTAGAGTTTTATTTTAAATATACAATGATCTGCTTGCTAGGGGTAAACCTGATATATCCCAAGAGTCAACTCCAAACAGTCTTTGGGCAGCTGGGAGATGGGAGGTGGTGTGCTGGTTTGGAAAGAGCTTGCAAAGATCTTCTAGGAACAAACTCTTCCAGAAATGCTTAAAATATCAACTGTGATAATCTGGGTCCTTGAACCAGTTTCCATAAGACTCTGAAAACGATTTGTAAATGCTGGTCACAATTTATATAAGGAATAGTTGAGGAATAGGCAGTTTTGGTCTTTGCACTAAATGACACTGACCACATGTGCATTTATTGTGAATGGCTTTGTCTCATTTTAGGGTAAGAAGTTGCCATGCAGTTTGGCAGCAGATGCTGAGGAAGGAGAAGTTTCAGAAGAGGACAGTGCTGATGAAATTGAGGATGACTGCAAGTTAAAGCCCTGCTATGTATGTGCACACAGTCAGGGCCCAGCTGTGCGTTTCCTTCGTGCACTGTCCATGTCTTATTTACAGTCCTCAGCAGATTAGAGCTTTTAATTTCTAAGGTTTTGATTCCTAATTCAGGTGCATGCTGTTCTACAGGATCCATTCTTAAGTGCCTTATGTAAGAGACTGGTTTGAGTCTATAGAGTCCATATGACAGTTGTTAACAAGAATTCCTTCCCTTTCTTATGTTTGGAGCAGGACTCTAATGATTAGGTTGCCTGATATTTTGAAGGAAGTGTGTAGGTGCATTGGCTGAGAATTCCTGCTCCTCTGAAAGAGAAGGTCAGGCTTTGACAGCTGTGAAACAAAGGCTGACCCAGGCCCGGGTTGTGGGGTGGTCTCTGGGGGGGCTGTGCTTTGGTGGGGCAGTGTGAGCTGTGTCAGGAGCGCTGGAGAGAAAGGGGAAGAGAAATGGCACTGAAAGCCACCAGCAGAAAAGGCAGGATTGTGCAAGAAGCCTCTTCTTGCACAGAGAGAGGAACTGCTGGGAGCGCCGTGTGACGCTCCCTCGGGCTGTCCCTGGAGCTGGGGCAGAACCCCCTCCTTTAACTGCCTTCCTGGGGTGTCTTTCAGAGTAATGGTGCGACTGAGCACCAGGTGGAATCTTTCATAAGGACAAAACTGGAATCTCTGATGAAAGAATCCCAAATCAGGGACAAGGAAGATCCTGACAGCTTCACTGTGAGAGCCCTGCTGAAGGCAACGCACCAGAGTTTCAACGTTAACCTGAAGCAGGTACGTGGGGTTTCCCCTTCACCTGCCCGGGAACACGAGACAGTGCATTCTACTGTTTCAGGGCAGAAAACTGAGAACTTAGGAACAGTGCCTGAGAGCTGGTTTTATCCAAACTGGAAGCTTGGAGCTATTTCAGCAAAATATCAAAGGAGACAATTTCAGTTCAGTGGGGAGAGTGTGTTGGTTCAGTGTGTTCTAATGTGGTTTATTCTTTGTAAAACTTGGAAGACACTAATTCCGGAAGTACCGATACTGCAGATGTATGTCAAGCAGTTTGGTTTGTGTCTGGGTTACTGGGGAAAGATCCCTTTTCTGTCCCCTTAGTCCTGTCGTGACAGGCCACAAGAACTGCAAGCACTGCTGCCTGTAACACTGGTGGCTGTTTCCTACAGCACTAAACCACAGCACTGTGCTTTTCCTGCCCTGAGCAAGGTTCTGGTTTTTTATAACTGATTTTTCAGTGCTCTAGATAAGAATGGTGTGTTTCTTTGCACTTTTGACATCCAACTACTTCTGTAAAACAGTACAATGCGTCAGAATTTGGAGTATATCAACAGTTGCTACCCTGAGTCCAGGTGACCACACCTTATCCACCACTGGATGCACACCCCAGTGATGTTAAATGCAGGATTTTCTGTGGAGGTGTGCCTGCTCTGACCAGTGTAGTCATAAAGGTCAAGTATGTGTAACTCTGCTTTTTCTACATCTTCCCACTCTGTGAGGCTTAAGTATTTCCTGCCAATCTCTCTCTCCAAAGCTGGACCTGTGAGAATTCCTGGAGCAAGGCTTGACTACAGAAAACATCCTCTGCTTGTGCTGCTGCTTGAGACATCTGGGGAAGGTTGTGCAGTGGTGGGAAGGAGCTGTGAGAGGCAAAGGATGAGGCATCTGACCCAGCAGGAGGGTTATTTGCAGACTGTGGCTCTGCAGTGTGAGACCAGTCAGTCTGCTGCTTCCCCCTGGCCTCCACAAGGTCAGAAAAGGGAGATTTCAGAGAGCAGACTCCTCATATTAGTGAATATGATCGGTTATGAGCCATTTCAGTATTATTTTGTATTTAAATAATAACGTTTGACATGCTGTCTGGTATCTGGGAACTGATTGGCCCCTGGAGAGCGTTTGAGGGAGTTTTGGTTAAAGAATGCAAATTTCCATCAGGTGTTGAATATGATACCTGAGATTACCCATTAATGTCACTGGTGTGACCAGAATACTGAAATACTCCAGTGATGTGAGTGCATTATTTGAACATCTGCCAGGTAATATTAAATGATAGAATTTTCTAATTGACTTACTTTAATTTATGAAGAGGCATTTAGAGATCTCTTTCCCTGCTGCAGCAGTCCTGTCAAGACCAATTGTGTGTGAGTGTTGTTTCTAAGGGTCTTATAGCAATAAAGAGCTGAAAAATTCGGAATAATGAGTTAAAACAATTGCAAGATTAATTTATAGCAGTGTTGACCCAGATCAGAGAAATGTAATCAGTTAAACATCATGCTGGTTTGGTACTTCCGTAACTCATTAGCTGGCTCTGTGTACTGCTGGTGTAGAGCTCTTTTCTAGCAGTTCTTGTGTAATTGATGAACCAGAAGGGGATCAGTTGGGATATTTTCCTACTTTTTTACTGGTCGTTTTCCTTGACTTCATTACTGGTCTCCTTTCATTTACCCAGAGACTTGCTACTAAAAAAAGTGAAAATGGGCTGAAGTTTCTGTCTAGGTCTTACAGAGAATTCCAGCCTGAGCTGGAACAAATCTTTGAAGGGAGCCACAGAGGTTATTGATTTTCCTAAACCTGAATGAACCCTCTCGTGCCCAGATTGCTCTGATAGCCAGAAGTGAATCCAGCTCAGCACTGAACAGGGAATAGCTGGAGTTCATAGGACTTGCTGAAATGCTGGGGGAATGTTCCTCAGCTTTGTTTTGCTCTTCAGAAGATGAAGGGCTGTGTTTTTTTGACAGAAAAAGCAAGATGCTGCCAGGCGTTATCCAGCTGATGTCTGGGGTATGGCTGGGAATGTGAAACTCAGACTCCTGGCTGCCTGTGGAAAGTCCACATTTATCTGTTGGGAGATTATTCCCCCCCCTTTTCTTTTGTGGCTGTTTTCAAGAGCAGTGAAAGGCTGTGGTTTGTTGTTGCTTGCCTGGTTTTGCTGGACTGCTTTTTCTACCTGGTTTGTCGTTGTCGTCACTGTTAACATTAATATTTTTCTTTACTGTTAGAGGATTCTAAACTATCAAGTACATAAAAAAATTAGAAGAGCCCTGTAATGAGATTTTGAGTTTCAGTTTGTTTTCATGGATCAGACTTTCACTGGCTTTTATTCTCTCAAGCGCAATCACTGTATTTCTCTAATAGTGAATGAGGCTGACATACAAGACCTTGTATTATGTTGAAATGATGCCTTTTAGAGACTGTAGCAGACCCCTTAGAGACATTTCTGAAGGTATCTAGTTATATTTTTTATTGCACTTTCTCTGCACAGAACCTGGACACAAAAGAAGGTGGAAAAAAGCCTCACGGTCGTTCATTAATGGGCAACTTTGGCAAACACAAGGTAAGCCAGGTGAGAGGCTCTGTTTGCTGTCCTGGGACTGGCAGTTCAGTCTCATCAGTTTCAGGTGCCCCTGTGTCCCTCAGCACCTCTGGCTCAGGGCACCTTACTCAGGGTGAGCCGAGACCTGCAAGGACCTGCTGTGCCTGAGAGTGGGCACGTCCCATCACACACTGTGCTCGCTGCTGGCCACACAAATGCTGTGCAGTGAGATGTCACAGGCAAAAGTCAGCCACTGAAATCTGCTGGTTATGCTGAGGGCTGGAAAGTATGTCAATAATTTAATTACTTCAGCTAGTTATCCTGATGGATTCAGCAGCTTGGAAAGCCCATTTGTTTCATTTCTGCTGAAAAAACCATAAGGATATATATAGATTTTTTTTAAAAAAAAGATTGTCTTGTACACTGGGGCAACAGGAACCTCCTGTAACTTCCCCCCAGTGCCTTTCCAGCTGAAGGGATGCCTGGAAAGGCAGGTTCCTATTGATGTTTTTGCAGATACAGAATCATCCAACCAGCAGTATTGACATGTGGCGTTTTCAGGCAGCTTTTGTGCCAAGTGCATGCATGGATAAACTCTTCAGACTGCCAGTGGAGGGACCGAGATACTAATGCTGGAAATTTGTGGAAGCTAACTGCAGGGAACACCCTCAGTGCAGACCTTCAGATTCCAAACCTGAACCATGCAAATGATTTCCAATATGGTCAACTTTGTCAGCACTAAACACAGCAAACTAAATTATGTTCAATATTGGGGTATCACAACAGGAGGAAAGAAATCTGTGCTCAGCGAACCATAAGAACAAAAGGATAAGGAGCTCTCAGTTATATTGTTAATTACCTCTTGGTGAGAAGGGAATTAAATAACTCTCAGAAGCTGTGATTACTGTTACAAAAAGTATAATGTTGTTAAAATTGGAAACTATTAAATCATAGGTGCTTATGAAAAAAATTTTGATTTTGAAGTTTTAATCTTTTTATCAAAGCTGTTTTCTTTACTGCACACTGTAATAATATAGAGTAACTTGAATGTCTGTAAGTGGTTCAAAAGGGAGCAGAAAGTTTGAAAATTTTGCCCAGACTCTGTTCTCAATTTTTCCAGTTTTCCGTGTTGGGGGAAGCACAGGAAGGTACGAGCAGTGCTCTGTGGATGTGGGTCTGACGGGGTGTTCCTGTCTGTCAAACAGCACCCAAGCCATTAGGATTTCAGCAGGACCAGTGCCCAGGGTACTGGAGCCAGGGGAGCACCGTCCTCCTGTCAGGAGGGAGTGGGGAGCAAGTGCAGAGCACACAGTGGGCTGGGATGGACTGAGCACTGGCAGAAATAGTTTCCTTAGGCTTGGCTCTGCTCAGCAGCAGCTAAACCTTGCCCCGTGGCTGTGGGCCTGGATCCTGGCCGTGGGATGGGGTGAGACCAGGGCACGGGTGCCTTGTGCTGCCTTTCCTTCCTGGAAACCCTCCATGTGCCACCGGGGCTTCTGCTGTCAAAGCCCCGGGGGTCACTCTGGGCCTGGGCAGGACACTGGTCCTGAGCTGCAGAGCTGCAGCTGCCCCACCTACCTGAGGTGAGCCACAGCAGTGTGGATTTCTGGAGCCACCCCATGGGCTGACCCTGCCGTGCTTGATTCTTTCCCACAGAAAGCAGCCAAGGCAGCAGCCAAACACCACAGTGCATCAGATGAGGAGGAGAGCCAGCAGAACACCCCTGGGAGGGAACCAGGGCACCCCCACAGGTGAGCTGGGAATCCCTGGAGTTGTGCAGCTCAGGTGGAGCCAGGGGCTTGTTCACTGCCATCAGTAGTTCTGTGTCATTGCCTCAGGGATGTCTGTGCCCAAGAGCACATGCATGACACATGCCATGGCTGACATAGCTGGGGGGTGTTTTGCTGTACCTGGTGTTTTGATTGCATTGGTTGTCACAGTTTGCAAACAGCAATTATCCTTAAAGTGAAAAGAATTGTGGCTGCAATACTCTGCTAATGGAAAGATGCCTATCCCCATTTTGCCTGCTGTAAACGGTGCTCAGAGCAAACCGTGCAGGTTAAATAAGGTGCAGCACAGCCCAGGCAACTTCACTGCATAGGAGAATGTAAAGAAAAAGCAATACAGTGCCACTGAGAATGCATTTGCTGTCACTGAAATGCTCCTTCGTTTTGTCTAGGAGAGCCATGGTGCAGCAATTTCAGTATGTTTTAAATGAAAAATTTTGTTTGTGTGGTGAGACTGTGGAGGTAGAGGGGAACAGTCATCCCACAGCCCCCTCTGAGGAGGTTTCCCTCACACAGCTCCCTGCTCACAGTGTTTTGTTTCCTTATTGATGGAAAGAACAGAAAGAGGGATTGAAGTATGCTGTAAATACTGAAGCTTGCTGTTTCTGCTGTCTGCTCCCCCAGACTGGCTCGCCGGAGGAAGACAGTGAAGCTGTGCCGGGCTCTGTCTGACCTCGTGGTTTACACCAACTCTGTGGCTGCCCAGGATTTTGTGGATGATGGTACAGGGGCTGCACGTGCCTTGGTCACCTGGGGGAGCAAGTGGGCTGAGTGCTGCTATTAGTGGGTCACAAGGACTAGAGCAGAACCAGAGCCCAGCTGGCCACTCCTTGCCCAGCAGGGAGGTGCTTTGGTCATGCTAACAGCAGTGGGTTTCTCTGTAGATTCTCCAGGGCGGTCATGTCTGGGGTTCTGAGGGAGAAAAGGCCCCAGCAATCAGCTGGAGCTCTTACTTGGCTTTCAGCTCTGGGAACTTGAGGGTAGAACACAAGACCCAGTGCCCTTCAGTTACACAAGGTGCATGATTTGTATAAGACAAGACAATCTATCCTTGTAACTTTGGACTAAACTCGTGTTCCCCTTGACTAATACCAGTGTAATGAGGTCGGAGCTCAGGCCCCGTCTGGGATTGCTTTGTCACCTGTTTGCTATTTAACCACGACCCAGGGTCAACAGGGAACGTGCTGTCATTCAGTGAGAGCAGAGCCCACCAGGCAGTGCAGCAGAAGGCTGAGCAGTTCATGCTTTACAACCAGAAGCAGCTGACCAGGGTCTACCCCTCAGCCTATCGGATCGACTCCAGCAACTTCAACCCTGTTCCTTACTGGAACGTTGGGTGCCAGCTGGGTACGTGTGGCGTGCGAGCCTTGCTTCCCGTTCCCTGTGCATGTGCTAAGGAATATTGTCTCTATCAATGGCACCTGACTTTTCTCCTGCAGTGGCCCTGAACTACCAGTCTGAGGGACGTGTCATGCAGTTAAATGAAGCAAAATTCAGGGTAAATGGCAACTGTGGTTATGTCCTCAAACCTCAGCAGATGTGCAAAGGTAATGTCCTGCTGTGCATCTATTACTGTAGCTCTCAGGCCTGTCACGAAGTGTCTTCATGGTGGCGTCGGGAAGGCATAGGAAAGGAAAGTAAGAACAAACATATAGAATCTTTCATATTTCCATGCATTCATAGAAGAGAATTTCAAAATTAGTCACAGCTGCTCCATACTCTTAATTTGTTACTTCTGACTCAACTTTGGCTATATATCTGCATCTTGGGGGGTGATGCTTATTCTGTGTGTCTTTTTCCTTACCCTTCTCTTTTTTCTCCATCTTTTAGGCACATTCAACCCTTACTCTGCTGATCCACTTCCTGCCAGTCCTAAAAAACAGCTTATTCTGAAAATCATCAGTGGGCAGCAGCTTCCCAAGCCTCCTGACTCGATGTTAGGGGACCGAGGAGAGGTGAGATACTCTGATCCTGAGAGCTCCTCGAGTGACAGGGCAGCAAGTGGCTCAAGTAAACTTCCTCCTTGTTGAAATAACATCAGTAAATTTCAGATAATGTCAAGCTTTTGGTCACTGGACACTGCATTTCCCCCCAGTCTGTATCCTGCACATGGCATTTAAGAACTGATTTGCTTTGTATTTTAAGGGTGACTTGTTTGAAAATCAGTCATAGCTGGTCATAGCTCTGGAGACTACAAGCCATACATCAACCTGGACTTCATGAAACCATTTCCCACGATAGTGCTGCTGGAAAATTGATATCAAAGGGTTTTGAATTCTCATATGAGTTTCTTAAGAACTGAGCTTCACTTGTATCATTGGTTTGCTTTTAAAATATTTTGTTTTTAAAAAACAGATAATAGATCCCTTTGTTGAGGTGGAAATCATTGGGTTACCTGTTGACTGCTGTAAAGATCAGACCAGGGTGGTGGACGACAATGGTAAGATAATCTAAGTGATCTCTTCTTCTTAGAGTATACTATAAAGTAATTATAAATTATTCAGAGTCTGTTATTACTTTCTAAATTGCAAAGCTTCTCATCTGATGAAATCAAATTATTGTGTTTTAACAAATGAATTCTGCTTTATAGGTAGAATTTCTGGTATGGGAAGACAGCCAAGCTAGAGGTGAAGGGCAAGAGCTATTCACCACATTGTCTTTCTTCTGGATTGTTTTTAAATCTCCTTTATGCAGAAGTTACAGAGTGTGTGTGTGTGTGTGTATGTGTATATATATATATACACACACACACACCAGTTCTGCAAAATCACATTTTCCTTTGCTACCCCTGCCAGCTGCCCAGGCCGAACCATTTTGTTTTTAAAGCAGTGCAAGAGACAAATCTGTCACATTTAATGACTGACATGATGGAGACTGAGGGTGCCCAGATCTAGATGAGCAACAGATCATGTGTTTTCACTTGTGTTGCTGCTCGTTTCCTCTTGCTGTGCATCCTGAAAACTGAGGGTGGCACTTGCTCTGGACGTGTTTTCCCAGCCCTGGTGTGCTGTTTGTTTCTCAGGGTTCAATCCTGTCTGGGAGGAAACTCTCACCTTCACCATCCACATGCCCGAGATAGCCCTGGTGCGGTTCCTGGTCTGGGACCACGATCCCATCGGGAGGGACTTTGTGGGGCAGAGAACTGTGGCCTTCAGCAGCCTCGTGCCTGGTGAGTCCCACAGCTTCCCCTTGACCTGGAAACCCAGCTGAGGAACAAACAGCTTGGGCCTAAAGACGAGCTTACCAGCATGAGATGGTTGATATGTGCTTGTATCTCTGTGACCTCAGGCACAAGCCTGGACAGCTCTCCTGGGATCTTAGGGTGGGTCATTCACCAACAGCTGAAGGAGTCTGGATGTCTGTGCTTTTGGAAATTACTGCTGGTGTCTTTATAACTTTGGTGTGGTTTGTACTGGGGTTCTGGAGAAACCTGAGAACAGAAGAGCTTTACTAAAGGTGGTTTACTTTATACACATGACTTCTATAGCCAGTCATTGCCAGGTGTGCATAATGTGCAAACTGCTGGTTCTTTGGGATTATTGGTGTGCAAATAGTTCTGTTTCTGTTTCACCAGGCTATCGCCACGTGTATTTAGAAGGGCTGACAGAAGCATCCATATTTGTTCATATAATCATTAATGAGACCTATGGAAAGGTGGGTATAGCTGAAAACTTACATCTTCCTTCTGATAGAAATGGATTTAAATACACCACAGAGCCTCAGAGGATCTGTGCTGGAGTGCCCAGGAGGAGGAGGAGGCTCACAGTGTGCGGGGGGTGCTTTGCAGGAGATCAGCAAGGAAACCACAACATACCATTGCTCTGCTCCTAGTGCTCATGTACTCACAGGTGTTCCTACTGTCAGCACCTACTAATTATCTTGTCTACATATAGGAAGTGCATTTCTTCAGTGTGCTGAACTGGTTTTATTTTAGAAGTGAATATTGAGAACTGTAATTGTGCCAGAACATGGTATTTGACAAGCTATTTTTAGCAGCCAGTTTAATTAATCTAAATTCACCTAATTTAATTTTAAGTTTTAGTGCACACATCTTGCTTTTCTGCTAATTTTGAAACGTTTTTAAAATGAAAGTAAAAGCACTGCTTTTTCCCCTGCATTTTGCTTCAGCTGCCTTCCTGAGCTGGTTACAGGAGGTCATTGGAGATAAACAGCACAAAGAAATTAAGGCCACGTTCAACAGGGTGCTGAAGTAAAATAGCACTTTTGCAGTGATTTAAGAAACAGAGATAAACAGAAACAAACCACAACCAAAAACCTGACCTTTATGAAGGGTGTAAGTTACAGAGGTTGGCGCTCAGTCTTTGTCCCCTCTGAGAGAGGATACACAGAATGTGATGACAAACATGTAAACCCACAGTTGCGCAGCACCCGAGGAAATTTCAGAGAAACAAAGATTAAAAAAAACAAACCCAAACCACATACAGAAAGTCCCACAGCTGAGGTTTGGTGTATTCCAGATCCTCACTGAAAGCCACTACCTTTGTCCTCCCTGATCCCATTAGATCACTGAGTGGGATCCCAGCTTGGATACATCTGCAGTGTATACCCAGATGTGTGCTCATCTGGGGGCATCTGTGAAATCACATCCAGCTTTGGTGATGGTTTGTAGGAGTGTGTTTGGCTGCTGCTCTTGGCTCATATGCTCTTCAAAGGAGAAATATGTTCAATAAAACCAGTAGAGAGTAGCTTCAGAGGGAAGGAGGGCAGAGACCCACTGGGATTTGATCTCTGTCACTTAGTCTGCTCATCTACTGCTTGCCTGAATGATGGGCAATGATATTATTGTTTCTAATGTGCTGCATGCACATTTGCATCCATGTGAGTGAGGAGATCTGGCCAGTTTCTGGGAGACACTTTCTATTAGACTAATAAATAGTTTTAAATGCTTTGCTACGTATTAACCTTATTTGCTTGTGTGGCAGTCTTGAAAACATTAGCCAATGGATTTGTATTTGTTTTGCCTTTCAGTGGAGCCCTTTAATCCTCAACCCCAGTTACACAATATTGCACTTTCTAGGAGCCACCAAGGTAGAGCTCACGAGCATGTACTTTGCACTTGCTGGGCACAGCTTTTCCAGCGGTTCCTATTCGCATGATCTGCAGCTGCCAAACTTGCATCATTGTCCATCCAGGCTCTGGGACAGCTGGATATTGCTTTGGTGAAGGCCATGCATATAAAACCCCATGTTAATGTGCAGCCTGCCACTGCAGTCACTTCTCACAGCCTTGTCAGCTCCCATCAGGGGACTTGGAGCAAACCTCTGCTGTAACTGGGGCAGGCTGCCATCCTAATGAGGAGAAACACAGACATGCATGAGCCCGTGAGCTGAGGGCTCTGTGGTCAGAGTTAGATGTGAGTGGCTTGGTGTGGATTTTCGCTTTGCTGTGTTTTGATCTTTGTCTTCATCATTCACAAGTGCTCTGGAAGCTGCTGTGTTCCTCGTACTCATCGTGTAGGAGCCTGAGCTCAACCTGTGGCTCTCCCTGTGCTTTCAGAGCAAGCAGCTGATAGGACTGCGGGGGCTGTTCAACAAGAACCCCAAGCAGGGCTGTGCCGAAGCCAGCGGGAACTACGTGCGGAAGAGATCCCTCGGCGAGCGCATCCTGCGGCGCACGGCCAGCGCACCCGCCAAGGGCAGGAAGAAAAGCAAGATGGGCTTTCTGGAGGCTGCTGAGATGAAGGACAGTGCGTCTGAGCCCACAGACCTGAAGGACAAGGAGGGGGTGGTTCGGCAGCCGAGGCGCGGTTTGCAGGCGCGTCCTGCTTCCATGCCCGTGGACAAGTACCTGCTGGTGGGACTGCCCTGCCCGGCTGGGGACACTGCCCAGGACACCACAGGGAAGGAAAACACATCTGGTAAGATGCTTCCAAAATTGCTTTGAAGTAGTAAGTCGAAATAGTCTGTTGAAAGGCTTAGCCTTTGTGCAAGTAGTTTTGTTCGACTCAAGCAAGAGTTACTGTGCAAAAGCACGTGGGCTGAAGACTGTAGGATTTTATCAGCTCTTTAAATAGGTGACACCCTGGAAAGCTGCCTACTCTGCAAACTAGGCAGATGAATTACAATAATTCCTGGAAGTGCTCTTAAAGGACACTTGCCAAATTTCTTTTTGTAATTTAAGGACCAACCTTCCATTGCAGTTCATCAGTTTCTGGTTTCCTGCTCTCCATGTACTTGTGGAGGCAGAGCTGGTGACAGGGTGGGGCTTCTCTCCCCATTTTCAAGGAGGAAGAGCAGCACACAGCATATGTTTTTGGTAATAGTGTGCCTGAAGACTTTCAAATAGATGCAAAAGGGTTAAAAGTAGGTCAAATTTTGTATCCAACGGGCTTGATATTTGACTCTTAGTCCAGGTTACGGAATTTGATCAATTTATATGGAAAGCATGTGTTAGGATAAAGTCTTGGTCCTACGTAATCGATTCATAACACAATTTCATTCTTAAAACAGCTGTTTTCTAAGTGTGTTCAGCAGTAATAGTCCTGGTTTTAAAATCCAGTTATTCCCATGGCTACAGCAAAGTTAGTGCATTGGACCTGCCTAATATTTGATTTACTAGAATAGTTAAATGGTCTAGGGAGCTTTGAGTACAGTGTCTGTGATTTGTTAGACCTGCTGCCTGCACCCTGAGCTAGTCCCTAGTTTGGGGTGTCACTGCTGCTTTTTGGGGCTGGGTTTGGTTTAGTTGGGAAGGGCAGGTGCACTTCCAGAGTCCCCAGATCCTCAGCTTGGGGCTGGCTCTGGCAGCCCAGATTTGAGGGATAGTCCTGAGGGACTGCTGGAGCAGCACAGCCAGCAGCACCATCTCTGTGCCCTGGTGGGAGGCAGAGAGCACCCCGAGAGCCTCTCTTGGCCAGGGGGTGACAGAAATGCTGCTCTGCTCCAAATCATTTCAGCTACAGAGCAGCCACTTCCAGCATCTGCAGGAGCCGCTGAAATAAAGCTGTCTGGCACAGATAAGGACATGTTGATAAGCCACCTTTGTGCTACTGGCCCCATGTTAGGGCTTTGAAGGAGCAGCTGATCTGCACAACACTTGTAAAAGAAGTTCCTGAGGAGAAACAGTGAACAAAGTCAACCCAGGGCTTTTTCTATCACCACAAGAAGAAACTGTAGACAGGAAAAGGGATGTTCCTAGTAAAGGAAGATAACTCTGTAATGCTGTGTTTTAAATTGAAAGATCCTCTAGATAAGCCTGTGAAGATGATACAGCTTAACCATTCCCCACAAGACATGTAATAATTTCTTAGGTATCTCTTCCTAAAGGTGCTACAGACAGACACAAGAGACTTCCACACTTTTTGGAGGTCACAGGTATTCACTTCCAGCGAAGTAACCTTTGCAGAAAGCACAGGCCCTGTGAGATGCCCTAAAAAGCTGCCCCTTCTAGCTGTGAGGGATGGATCCTGTCCCTCGGAGTCTCTGTAAGGCTTGCTCCATAACCCTGTGGAGGAGTCTGTCCCACAGGGACCCCTCTT
This sequence comes from Acropternis orthonyx, assembly GCA_035583155.1. Taxonomy (NCBI): domain Eukaryota; kingdom Metazoa; phylum Chordata; class Aves; order Passeriformes; family Rhinocryptidae; genus Acropternis; species Acropternis orthonyx. The sequence continues at coordinate 980,223 of JAWWEU010000011.1, read as the reverse complement.
GCTAAAATGCTGTGGCTGAGCATATCTCTGCTGCTTCACTGGAATTATGCCAAGGGGGACAGTGTGCTGTCCATTTTCTCCTACATTCTTTATAGAAAAGATAAATCTACAAATCAAAGAAACGTGCATCTCTTCCATCCTTGTCTGGGAGCACTGGAAAGCTTGGGAAGTTTTCAGGTTTTGGAGATGGGCATTAGTGCCATGTTCATTAGAAGCAGTTCCTGCTCTGTCAAGGGGGCTCAGTCACTGTTAGTGGATGCTCAGGGCTCCCATTGCTGCTTCCAAGGGTACCTCATTTCTAGCAAACCTTAAAACCAGTATATATTAAACCAAGCTTATGTCTATAGTCCCTGCTTAATTAAGTCTCCAAAGGAATGAGTTATGGAGCTCAGATTTGGCATATAAAGACAAGTAAGAGGATTTGGTGGAGAAAACATCTGATGTGTGTTTTTCAAGGAATTCAAGCCCTTGCTTCTGTGAATGCAGCATGCTGGAGGAAGATCAAAATTAAATCCTTAATTTGTAACACTTTGCAATAACCACATGTCTGGAGTCCATCTACTTGATGCTTTTTACTCAGCTTGAAGCATGCCTCTTGTTTCCAAGTGTTGTGTGTTTTAACAGAGCTGTTTTGTTCTGTCTTTATTGCCACGCTTCTTTATAGTACAAATCTGACTAGGAACACAGCTGAAGGTAATGCCATGTGCAAGCCATGAATGGTACCTCATTAACATTACTTACAACAAATATTACATCACCTGCCTGATGTAATAGACATTCCAAGGAAGTTCCAATGAAGTGCCTGCAGTTGTATTTTTCCATTTATTCATATCACTCAGATAATTTGTACTAAACCTGCACAACCCCATGATTAAGTTCTGTCACAATTGTACCTAATTTTGCGTTCTCCATTTGTCTGTCTGAGGACAAAAGAGTTGTTGATAGACAGAACAGAGTCCTGTATGCAACTAATATGTCTCTTATTTAATTTAGCCAACAGTGATGACAATACAAATGAGAAGGAAACGAACTCGAAAGAATCTGGTTTTCCATGTTTGGAGCAAACAGCAAATACTTCAAATTTGGGATCTCAGTTTAAGAGGGAGAATGACCAGAAGGATTCTGCAGCTGACTCTTTGGTACCCCCTCCACAGGAGCAACCTGGACACTTAGTTCTTGCAAGTGGTGTAGCTGAAACAAATCACCTCACAGACTGCCAGGAAAACAGTCTTTCTGGTGAAACTGTCAGGCAGGACTCTGACTCTGAACTTCCCAGGGAAAAACCACACGACAGAAGCTGTGCTGACAATAAAAAGGAAGATGACACAAAGGGGTCCAAGGAAGGGAAGGTCAGTCTTGTGGGGACTTCTCTTTCTCAAAAAGCAGAGATGGAGAATCACAAATGTGACATCATCAAGAAAAGCACTGCAGAAGCCCTTTCTTTGACTGACATTTCTTCTCGCAGCTGCTCTGACAGCCCTGACTTGCATTCCACGCTGGCCCTGCAGGACAGTGACATTTCTCGCCTCATTGATGAGGTTTCTCTGGTGACTGAGAGCGAGCTGGACAGTGCTGTGTCTGCTCTCATTGGGCAGGTTGATGTCACAGGGGACCAAACACGCCTCACTGCTGTCTCCAGCATCCACAGCGGCAGCCAGACCTTTGGTTTGGTGCCTACACACCCCCAGGGCTCTACTGGTGATCTGAGCAGTCCCTGTAAGCACAACTTCACTCCCACAAAATCCACTAAATCCCCTTTATTCTCCACTCCAGATACAACCATGTTCTCCAGCCCAGAGACTGCAGAGTATTCCATGTATGCAATTAGCCAGGGGGCAACTCCAGCTGCTGAATGTAAGGCCCACAGGGAATTAGTTTGCAAGAAAAATTCAAATAGTCTAGAAAGTAACTTGCCCGGGTCTCCGTGTTCTTCACCTCTCTCTTTGCTAAACGCAAATCCCAAAAGAAATTGTGGGATGAAATCTGGACCAAGCTGGGAAGGCCCTGAGTCTGCCAGTTCTTTTGCTTCCAATAACCTCATCTTTGAGGAGATGCTGGTTGACCCTCTCCCTGGTGAGAACTCGGACAGCAGCAGTCTCGTGGAAGTCGATGGGGACTCCCAGGATCTCCTGGTGACTGCCCGTGAGTACAAACGGGAGGACATGAGCCAGTTGGCTTCTCCTTTGAGGCTGAGGCAAAAGCAGGGCACGGGGCAGGGTGGTGAGAGGACCGCTGGGAACAGCACGGCTGCTGGGCTCTGTGCGGCCCCGCGGGGCTGCTCGGGCTCCTCCAGGACCGCAGGGGCTCAGCCCCCTTTCCCCGTGTGCGGGAACGCTGGGCTTTGGTGTCACCACGGCTCGGACAAGCGGACGGACGTGCCGTGTGCCCCCGAGAGGCCCCAGCCCAGCGCGGCCCCCGCGGTGCCCCCCGGCGCTCTGCCCTTCGCCCCCCACCCCGCCATCCAGCAGGGCAGCCCCTGCAAGTCCAAGAGCCTGGGAGACCTGACGTCGGAGGATATCTCCTGCAACTTCGAGAGTAAGTACCAGTACATCAGCAGGAGCTTCGTGTCGCCGGGCGCCGGGGACAGGCGGCTGGCGGGGCTGCCGGCGGACGCGCTGTCGGAGCGGCTGCGGCGCCTGCTGTGCCCCGAGCCGGAGGAGCCGCGCCAGGCCGAGGCCGACTCCGCCGGGGCCCTGGTGAGGAAGCTGTCGTCCCGCAGCCAGAGCCGCGTCCGCAACATCGCCAGCCGCGCCCGGGAGCGCCAGGAGGCCGGCAGGCAGCGCTGCCCCGGCGCCCCGGCCGGCGTCGTGCTGAGGAGCAAGCCCGCGGCGTCGCCCCGCGTGGCCAACAGGCACTCCACGGGCTCCTGCATCGGCCGGTACCTGGGCGGCTGCCCCGGCGCGGCCCCCGAGGGCCGGGGCGCCCCCGAGGGGTCGTGCGCGGCCCCGCAGTGCTGCGGGGAGCGGCTGTGCCCGCACGGCTCCCTCCTGCAGCTGCAGCCTGGCGCCCACGACCAGCCCGAGATATACTTCCTGCTCCGGCTGTAGCCCGGCCCGGGGCTGGCAACCTGTTCCGCCGCAGCGAGGGGTTGCTGGCGAGAAACGCTGCTCGGGGGGGCTTAAATTACTTAGAAATGCAGTTTCGTGCCACCGGCTCAGCCACGGTTTGCCGTGCCCCCCCTCCCTGCCAGCGCTGGTGGTGTAAACAGGAGCCACGCTCCGCCCGCACGGGTGCGTTGCTGCGATCCAGGCAGGATGGAAGCCTGGGGGCTGTGCGTGCGGTGGGCGCCGGTAGCAGTCCCTGTCTGTGATGCTGACACTGCAGCACATGCCATGGCACTGTTCCCCTCGTGTCCTGCCCTCCTGGCTGGAAAACACTGCAGGGGGCACTTTGGCCTCTGTGCAGGCTGTGCGGAGCACTGTGGTGTCAGGAGTGGTCGGGTGCTGGGCTGGGGCTCGCTGTGCCCAGCAGGCAGCCACCCTTCATTGGCATCGCTCGTTCCTGTTGTTACTATTGATTTTACATGCTTTCACATATGAACTGTGATTCTGCAGCAAATGATTTGTAAAATTAGGCTTAGTCCAAATCTGTTGAGTCGTGTAGATTTGTCTTCTGCGTGCTCTATGGATTATGACAACAGTTGTCTTCCTTTTTGGTCACCGTGTTGAATGCTGATTCTTGGGACAGAGTGGAATGTGGGAGTAATTCTGAAGTTATGAATGAAAACACTTAATTTCTGCATATTTTGTTCTGTATTTTTTGCTGTTGGATGTGTGTGTAGCTTCAGTGCAGTAGCAGATCCATTTTCTGTACGTCTGTAATTTTATTGTTAAATTGTTGATGGCCAGTGGGATGTTTAAGGCTGACATGATAGAGGGACTATTTTGACTGTTCCCTTTTTTCTATGAAGGCTGAACGTGAATTGGGTGAAGGAATCTCAGACACCTGAAGCTTCCCTGTAGGGAACAATATAGCTTTATTTTGGTTTGAAGATATTCTTTGCCTTTGCTGTAAGTTTTTCTGATATGTAAAAGATGTACCTTTTACCTCTTTCTTTTGTAATGCAGAGTATTATTATTCTTGAAAACGTCATTAAAATAGATTTTTAAGCACTTGTTTGCATGTTTTCTGAAACTGTAACAAATGGATTTATGCTTTAAGGAGCAGTAGTTAGTGACTGCAGACATCTGTCCTGTCAGGAACTTGCAGTAAGGTTTCAGAAAGGGAAAAATTCAGCTATTTCATGTGGTGGTTCTTAGCTGGAGGTTGGCAGCTGAACTCTTGTCTGCTTCCTGGATCAGAAGCCACATTTGAGTAGTAGGTCTTGACTGCTCCATTCAGGGTCTCTCACAGAGGCAACTGGCTGTTTCATCACCTGGGAGAGAACAGTGGATTTTCCTAAATAAAATGCATTTCTCCATGGAGGAACAGAACCAGACACTGGAGGATCTCTTAAGACCTGGATTTCTGTCTCAGTGCCTGTGATGCAGTTTGGAAGGTGTGATTGTACAAGTGCCTTGTAAATAAGCAAATGATAACATCTCCATCACAGGAGATGAAAAAACTTGAAGGCTGTTGCTAGTTTTAGTTGGAATTAATTTAGAAAAATTGTATGGCGCTTGCAGGAGGTCAGAACAGATTGTTGTGGTGGTGTTTTATCACTTAATCTCTTACGGTGTCCCCTTAATTCCAGAAGTTGCTCCAGATGGGGACAGTTCTTCAGTGGAATTTGGCTGGTGAAACAGGGCAGGTTTCTCTAGTACAGACTCAAGCCAAAAGCAGATCAGGCTCAGTGGTTTTTCTTGTCTCACTGGACTTAGTGTTTGGGGTTTCTTTATCCCTGTCCCACTTAAATTCAAATTACGTTTGGCTTGCAGAAGGTTTTTTTGGTGGTGTAACACTGGGATGTGCCAGGACCTTCTCCCCTCTCAGTGCTGGGAGCTCTGAGCCTGGAGGAGTTGCTCTGAGTCAGAGGGTTCCGGCTGTTCCGAGGTCTGTTCAAAGGTCTTGTGGTGACGCTTCCCAGGTGAGAAGGCAGAGAGGGCTCGTGCCAGCGGCCACTGAGCTCTGCTCCCGCGCTCCGCGGGGCCTGTGGGCGCCTGGACACCGAGAGCACGGAACAGAAGCTCGCGCTCTGCAGAACTTCAGTTTCAGGAGGTGTTTAGAAATGGATTTGGGCCTTAACTGTGCGCCTTACCACATGAGGAATGCAAGGAATCACAGGTGCTGTGGGCAGGAGCATGAAAAGCCCTGTCTGAGCAGCCCTCTGCACAGGGCAGCCTGGGGAGGGGGTGGGGTGTTGTGAAGGCTGGAAGCAAACGTGGTGTATGAAATGTTTTACCAGGAGAGGGGTCTAAGCCAAAGACAGACACATTGTCCTCTTGCTTCTGTATTCACAGTTATAAAAGAAAAAAGATTAGTTGTAAACATCAAGTACTAAAAAGTCAATAGTATTATTTTGTACCTATAATAGATACGCATTGAATTTAGTATTTTCTATTAAAGCAAGTGCCCCAGGGGTCTTCAGGATACTCATTTGACCATCTCTCTCCTAATTTGCTAGAAATGGAGAGCTTGAGACTGAAAGGAAGAACCTGAGGCCCGGAGGAGCAGAGTCTGTGCTGCCCTTGCAGAATAGGCAGGTGAAGATTCAGGGGGCTGTTCTGTGCCTGCTGTTAAATGTGTGGTTCGGGTGTTCACAGAACTGGGAGCTTTCTGTTACTGTTCAAGCAAAGGTGCTTGAAACCTCAACATTTCAGTTTCTTCTCCAGATAAGTGTCTGTATAAACAGGGATTTCTCCTTTGCTTAAAACTCTCCATATTGCTCTGAATCTGGAACCCAAAAATAGTAGAAATGTAGGACAAGGACAAAAGATAGAACGGGAATTTAAATATACCATTTATCTGGTAAACTTGCACTTTTCTGTGTGCTAAGGGGGAGGTTAAGATGGACTGGAGATGGGCAGACACTCTCCAGTGAAGTGACTTGGTGTAAATCCATTGTTTTATGGGAGATTTACTGCATCCTGTACCAGGTTATGTTCTCAGTTCCAACAGATTTCATGTATTTTCAGAGTTTCTATTACACTTTCATGTATCAATATATATCAATAGGTCATATTTCTTCAATTTTTAGTTTAAATGAACAAGCTTCATTTTCTTTCATGGAACGGAAGGAACAAATCTACCTGCTGCCAATCCAGCTGCTCCAGCGGGGATGTTCCCATCGGGAAGAGGTCCTGGGATACCTGAAACCACTGCTGACGGTCCTGTTCCCAGGCTGAATAACCATAATCCTCCTCTGTTACTGGTGAGTGTTGGTGACACCAGCCCAGCGCTGGTGTGAGGTGGTCATGGCCTGGTGTGTGACCCTCTGGGTCGGGAATGCCCCCCGTGAGTTTGTGTGCAGGGCTGAGTGTGGTGTCAGAGCTGACCCAGCCCAAGGTGAGATGCTCCATAAGCAGTGCTGAGATGGGATGCGGGGCAGCAACAGGAGTGGGAGAGTTTGGGAATGCTCCTTCACCAGCCTGGGTTGTAACCTGAGGGGCCATGCAGTCAGAGATAAAGCACTCTCTGAAGTGTGAATATGTGGGACATGGATACAAGGAGCGTTGTACAGAGCCAGGAGTTTCAGACACATGGGTAGAACAGACCACCAATTTGAGTTCAGACATTTATAAAGCCATTTGTTTCTTAGTCCTTTCCCAATATTAACTACATCATGTATGAATAAGGCTGCAGCTTGTTGAAAATCCACCTAGTGAGGGCTGTTCTGGTGCCGAGTCTGCACCAAAGCAGAACAAGCAGTTACTTCTGCCTAGTAAAGGCTGGTGGCTCACATCCTGGGTTAGCAGGCCTAGACTACTTTGCTAATCTATGAAAGAAGGCATAAATTAAGCTGTTCAAGAACCTGCAGAGAAGAGGTAAGAGCAGCAAAATTGAGATTGGAATATCACTTTGAAGAAATGACATATTTTCTAATTCAAAAGTGGAAAGAGTCTCTGGTTACCTTTATATGGTTGTTTGCTGGAGTGACTGCTTTTAGCAGTGGTACGAAATACTCCTGGTGTTAGGGATCCATTCCACATTCCTCGCTCCTGGCAGAGGAGCCCATGTTCTGGTGCTTTGCTCGGAGGGCTTTCTTCATGAGTTTCCCATTCTCATCTTAAATAAGATGAGGTTATAAAGGAAAAGAACATTTCATGAAAGAACAGCCAGAATTTCCTCAGAAGCATGTTGGGTCAATTTCGTTCTTGGACTGATACTCATTTGGATTTGTTTTGATAAGATTTTGGTGCCGTTCCTGTTGGCAACAGGGAAAACAAGGTGCGGGACCCACATGACGCAGCGAGGCAAAGTGATTTCACTGCTCACAGATCTGCTTAGACATGCAGGGGGAGAAGTAAATTGAATTTCTAGCAGAGATTATCTTTTAAAGTCCTGTGTTGATTGAGATAGAAAGAAATGAAAATGAGCAGTGCCTGGCTGGCCTAGTTGAGGTGAAATTTTGTGTGTGTAGAAAGCCATGGAAGTGGAAATGTTGTCTTTAGTGTGTGGACTTTATTCTCTGGAAAGTTTGCACCTGAGGGGCACCACGAGCCTCTCCGCAGGTGGAGTCCCATGGATGTCATGCCTACCCTTGTGCTTTGGCTCTGTGCTTGTGTGCAGTGGAGACACAGGAAGGGAAAGGTGAAAAAAGGGAGTTGGAGATTCTGGACGGCCTGAATTTTCACTGGGTGTTTGGCTGAGCACTTGCAAATAAAGTTAAATCCCAGTTTCCCTGGTGGGTGCATTTAAAAGCAATATGAGCTTCCATGTCAGAGTCTGTAATGACATGGAAATAGTTCCTTCATGTTCAAATCAGGGAGATCTTTTCCAAACTGAGGGATTCTGTGATCTAATCCAGCATGCAGGGAATGAGCTGTGTACAAAATGACTCCATGGCTGGGAACTCTGCTGTCCAACAGCCCCAAACTTTGGGTCTGGGTCCGCACAGGGCTCTGGGACACCTCTGAACCCATGAGAGAGGGCTGTGACATCCTTGAGGTTGTGCCACCAAGGGCACCTGCCTGGTTCCACTCACAAGAGGAAGGAGAAGGTTTCAGGAGAAAACCCCCAGCTGGGATAAAACATTCCCACAGCTTTGCCTGGGATTTGCTGTTCCCCGTCAGGCCCAGTCCCAGGGACAGAGCACTGAATTAGATCCGCTCCATGGCCTTTGTGTGACAGAGAGTTCCCTGGAGCTCTGTTGTTCCCAGTCCATGTGATGTTCTGTAATGGCATTAGTTGGTTGGATGGTTAATTAAAGTACATCTGGATATAGACTTAAATTTGTCAGTGGAGTCAGACAGTATTTATGTGATCCCATTTTAAGGAGTAATAGTCTTAAGGAAGCACATTTTTTAAGAGAGACAGATGTCTTGAAGAAGATGATTAATTCATGCTTAGTTTTCAAGCATTTATATAAGTTACAGGCTGTTTAAAGTGGATTCTTTAATTTAGTGCTTCACATCTTAAACATTTATAGTCAAAATCTTATTTCAGTTAAAGATGTATTTGTCGAAAGTGACACTTTTAAATTCAGTGAAGTTCTGCAAAAGAACTCTGCTGAGAGAACAGAATGTGAGAGTTACAGAGTGCTGCAAGTCATGTTAACTTGACTTTCTTGTTTCCAGCACTACTAGTATTTTTTTCAGTAAAATGAAAATTCGGTTTCATCTGAGTGGATCTCCTTGCAGTGCAGAGTTCAGCAGAATGAAGGGGCACAATCGAGTGCTGAATTTGGGTTAAGTTAGTGCAGATTTGGGGTGTAACTGGTGAAGTCAGTGGAGTTTCTTTAGATGTGTGCTGGGGTGGGATCTGTCTCTTGCCTGCTTGCCCAGAGTTGGTCCATCTAAAGCTGTTCCAAAGGCATGTGGGATGGAAGTTTGATTTAAAACATGTTTCAGGTTTCTTGTACTATTCCATATCTGATTTCCAAACAGAGGTGATGCTGAGTAAGGAAGATGGTCATTAATACTTTTGTATTTTGTCTTGAGAGTAAGACGTTAGATATTTAAAATATGCCTGGTCTTATTAAGGGTGAGGGTGCACATGCTGCTTGAATGAATTTATATAAATAGCAGTAGTGTTTAACTGCACCCCCACTTTTCTCCTATAGCTTGAGTGAGAACCTCATTGTGCTTATCATTAGCATAAAACGAGGCTTTTGCAATAATCAGCTGCAGGGCTGAAGCGCTTCTGCTGTGAGGAAAGGCTGAGACACTTGGGATTGTTCGGCCTGGAGAAGAGACATTTTGCGTTGACATAATTATGGCCTTCCAGGACCTGAAGGGAGCCTGCAAGAAAGATGGAGAGAGACAATTTACAAGGGACGGAGGGGCAGGGTAAGGGGAATGGCTTCCCACTGCCAGAGGGCAGGGTTAGGTGGGATGTTGGGAAGGAATTCTTCTCTTGAGGGTGGGCAGGCCCTGGCACGGAGTGCCCAGAGAAGCTGTGGCTGCCCCTGGATCCCTGGGAGTGTCCAAGGCCGGGTTGGACGGGGCTTGGAGCAACCTGGGCTGGTGGGAGATGTCCCTGCCTATGGCAGGGGGTGGGATGGGATGGGCTTTAAGGTCCCTTCCAACCCAAATGACTCTGAGATTCTGTGATGATTCTAGGATTCCTAATCCTGGAAGGTCATCCTTAGGATTTTCTGGTTTGATCTGTGCAGTGGGTGGGCAGAGGTTCAGCCCACCTGGATGTGTGTTGGCTCCAGGCTCTGGCTGCATGCACAGGGTGTGGAAGGTGACTGTTCTTAATTGGGTGCTCTCTAAAGCTGATTGAGCATTAAAGCTGCTGCCTGGAGTTGTGGGAACACTGGGGCCATGGGGCTGTTGCTGCAATGGGATCCTTCCCCATCCAAACAGTGTGAGAGAAAACTGGATGTCATATTTCTGTGTTTCTCTGAAGCCAATATGTGCTCTCATGAGATAAAGCAAGATTTACTAATCAATATAGTTTTTATTGGAAAGATAAATCCTCAGCAGCCTCCTTGGCCTCTGGTCTCCTCGCTCAGTGTCCGTGCCAGGCACTGAGCCAGCCCTGCAGCAGGAATGCCGCAGGAGCCAAGGGTAAAGGGCTGAGCCACACATGTCCAGAAATTGGCTCTTTGATTTCCTTGTTGAAAAGCTTTTTTTTTTTTTTTTTTTTTTTTTTTACTCAAAAGATGTGTTTCTTTTGCCAGTAGGTTGGGTTTATCCGTGGTCAGGCGGGCGGGATGCAGGCCCTGCTCTGCTGTAGGTCTTTGCTGGGAATGGTGCAGAGGGATTGGCTCCAGAGCCAGAGGAAATGGCTCCTCTCTGTGCCGTGGCTTTGGCAGCACCTTGTGCTGCACATGAAAGAGCTGCCAGAAGCTCAGCAGGAGGAACTCAGTGATGGCCAGAGCTGCTCAGAATGGGGGCTTTAAACAAGCAGGGGCTCCGTAAAGTTTGGTTGAGCTCTGTAGTAATACAGATTAGGCCAAATTGAGTGGTTGGTCATACACATCAAAGGTATTTTCACTGGTTTTAAAGGGGAAGAATTGTGGAGAGTGATGGCAGTTCTGGGGAGCTGATCCACAGAAGCCTTGCCAGGCTCACTCAGTGCAGAGGCTGCAGCTGACGAGCGGGTCTGTGTCCATTTCATATTGAAATGGCTTTGGAATTAGTCAAGCCATTACTTATTGATTGATTGATGAGGACCGAAATATGATATCCAGTTTGGATTTCCAAGGTACTTTTCCAGAGGTCTCTGCTCTGCAGAATGAACAGGAACAAAGCCCTTTACCAACCTCCCAGTTTTTACCCCCCAGCAGAATACAGTGTAAACCTTCTGCATTTGTTGAGGAGACCATTCAGTCGACTGTTCTCTTGCCCAGCAACTTTCCTTCAACCTCTTTGATGTAACAGGATAAACAACAATGGAATATTACTGGGGATATATATTTATCCCTTGAAGTTTTTCTAGCATTTGTTAGTTTTTCAGTATCACTCCTTCCAAGAAGTTATTCCAGCTACACCAGCAGTGATTTTTATGGCAAGTGATCAGGTTAATTTTTTTAATTTTTAGGTTTAAATTGATACCTTCTTACAGACTTTTCTTCCAGGGCATTTCCCAGCAATGCTCTTCTGCCTCCTCCCTGTATCCCACTGTGATGACCCAAGATGTGGATAACTTTTGATCTGTGCAGACCACAATAAATCATGTTTTGTCGGGCCAGAGAGACTAGATTTTCACCCCCTCCACACCAGAACAAACCCTGGCTGCTCTCAGACAGTCAGTTACCTAAATTGAGTTCTCACTCTTTAATAACAGATCTTCTATTCATCCTTCACACTCAGTTCAGATTTCTCCAAAATCTTTGCCCATGTGTGAGACGAGGTGATTTCTATGCACGGGCTGTGCATGGAACAGATGGGTCTGACAGCAATGCCATATTCTCCCACCAAAAATGACAGGATAATAAGTGAAGATCTTGTTAAACTTGGCTGTGTTACCGTAAGTGCTTGTTTACTAATATTTCACAGCAAGGCAGGCTGGCTGACAGGGCTTTGCTTGCCAGCCACTGAATGCATTGGCAGCTGCTTTTTCTTAACCTTAGAGAAACAAAGCTTAAAGAAATAAGGAAGAAAAGAGAAACTGAGATTGCTGGAGACCTTGCCAACTCCAATCCACAATGTGGCAGGGAAGCTCAGGAGCTGAGGGAGCCCAGGTGGCTCTTTAGCTCCTGGACTGCCCAGAGTGCCACTGTTGAGTGCCACGTCCAGTCCTTTAAAGGTTTTGGGGCTTTTTGGCACGGGGCTGCCCATGTGGCCTCTCCATGTGGCGGCCCTGGCATGTGTCACTTTGCACTGGTGAATTTGTTGTTGAGACTTACCACCCCTCCCGATCAGCACGGGTGGTTGCCGGTGGGAAAACAAAACTGACCTGCCAAAGCATTCAGCCTCTTCAGGAACCAGAGACTGAGTGAGCTGAGCTTGGTGGCACATGTGGAGTCTGGCAGGAGACTCTGGTGTCAGTCCCCTCCACCCTGGATGACGTGTGTCTTGCTTTTATTCACGCCCCGGGGTGCAGACAGGAGGAGCCACAGAGGGGTTGAATATATGGTAGTAGAGATGAGCTTTGTGTCAAACCAGATGTGCAGGGTCAGCCCTTCCCACAGTGGATGTCCCTTCCTGCCTGGGATCCATGCCAGGTCCTGCTGCTCCAGGACACCCGGGAGAGTGAGCAGTGTGGGGCAGAACTGGGGGCTCTCTGAAATGTTTGGGGATTTGGGTTTGGTTATTTGATTGGGGGGTGATGGCGTTATTTTGAATGAGAGACTTTGTTCTTTGCCCTTTTAAATGAAAACAGAATGTGCTCTGTATTGGAGTGAGCTGTGGGGTGGCGTCAGCTCTCCAGGCTCATGTTGTACCTTCTGTGTGATCAGCCTAGGTAGCAGCTCTCAGCCTCCAGGCCTGGATTTGACACAGGGCTTGCCTGGAGCTTTCAAACGGCTCCCTCAGCTCAGGGCACTTTTTGCCCCTGGGAGAGCTGTGACTGGGCTGGGCTTTTCTCCCGAGCAGAGCAGCCCTGAGGCTGGGCCAGGTTTGGGGGGCCCTGGGCTGGCCCTGGGCTGTTGTGGGGTGTGATGGGCACCCTGGGCTGCCCGGAGCGAGGTGGGCAGTGCCCACAAGTGCCCAGCACCACCTGGGAGGGAGGGAGGGAGGGAGGGAGGGAGGGGAGCCAGGCTCCAGTGGGCTGTCAGAGCACACTCGGTTTCCTCCTGCAGGGGGGCATCTGAGGTGAGGCTCCATCCCTGCCTTTCCTCTCCTCTGTAGCTATGGAGACCGGGAGCCTCGCACAGCAAAGCAGCAGCTCTCGAGGTGCAGCTGGAACCCACTCAGACATTTCTGCCTCTTTTGGCCCCTTGTCAAAGCTTTTTACTTTCAGGAAACTGGAACAAAGAATCAGAATGGCATATGCAGAATATTGTACTTCAGATTAAAATTCAGTGGGACAAACATCAATGGATCTACATTTGAAAACAAAGGCTAGCTCTAAAAAGCCTCTCTCCCACAGCCCCTGCTCTGAACATGTAAAACAAGGGTAAGAGGACCTGTACCTGGAAATGACAGAAGCTGAGGAGGTGGAAAAAGATGGTGGGAAAAAATCTTGTCATATATATTTGAATCTGTGGACTGTTGGCGAGGGATAGAAAAGTCTGTAGCGTCTGACTTCCCATGATTAATTCCTACCATTGTGACAGGACTGCCGTGAGTCCTGTTTGAAGGCAAGAGCTCTGATGGATCAGTGCAGTGAGCCCTGGCTTTCTTAAGGGTTCCTTCATCTTCAGCTAATTATTTTCCTAAGTGTACTACGCACAGTCCTGCTTTAGTTTTGTTAGCTGATCAACAACTTTGTTGTCATCCTTGGTTCCCTACATTCAGAGGGGGGAATTTACTTCCTCAGCATTTGCTTAGGGGGTTGCAGTGTGTTTAATCTTGGGATATGGCAGCAGAGAAAAATGTTTGGGTTTCTATTTCTTTAATCCACAGTGAGAGGTCAGGTTCAATCCTGTTTGTGAAAGAGGAAGGCAGTGGCTGAGGATTCCGCTCGGGAGCTGGGATGTGTGCAGTCAGGGATTTCAGTGTCCAGGGCAAGTCCCTGAGGGAGCTGAGCTGCCCTGCCCTGATCTCCAGCAGTCCCTGGGCATCCTTTTGTGGAGGGAAGCAGACTGAAGAGGGAATGTTTCCTGGATGTGGAGCAAATTATTCTGTGAAACAGCAATAAAATCTCTCTCATAAGGAGAGTCCATGGAGGATCCCTGCTCCTCATCCTTATGTTGTCCTGGCTCACTCCTCAGAGTGTGTGTCCCTGGGAATGCCCAGCACCAGCACCTTTCCCTGTGCCAGCCAGGAAATGAGTGATTCTGTAGCAAAATGTGTTTTACTGAATCATAAAACCCCGAGAATGTACAAGTCTGACTTGTATGTACAGAGATTGTTTACAGCCCCCTGTGTGTGGCAGCAATCCTGATCCAGCTGGGAGGGAGAAGGAATCAATCCATGTGTACAAAAAGTGCTGGGGGAAATGCATTTCTGGCAATGAAAATCCATTAATTTGTGATGCAATGAGTTGCCACATATCAAGAGACACAAATAACAAATATGATGAATATGGATGAATTTCTGTAGGACTTTTGAAGTTATCTGGAAATGGTGCCCAGTCCTGCTGCAGTTCTGTAAGATTTCAGCCCACACAACCATCATCCTGTTCAGAGAACTGTTACACATCAAGTTTGAGTAGCTACAGGGGAATTGTTTTATTTTCTCTGTATTATACAGAAGGCTGAATTTTATGACAGGAGAGGAAATGTCAGGACTACATAAATGACTAATTCCTCGTAGCAGTAGTGCTGGTGCCATATAACAAGTTAATGAATGACAACTGTTTAGACAGACTTGAGCTACCCTTAATCTTATAATCATTTTAATGGCAGAGGGGAGGGTTCATGAATACTTTTCTGTAAAACCAAGGAGCCAGGGGCAGTACCTGAAAGCAGGCTGGGATACTGGACTGGTGGTACAGTCCCAGGTGGGGTTTGTTACAGACATGTGGTGCTCCTGGCCCGTCCCTTCCCTGTGGGGACCTCTGCCCACTGCAGTCTGCTCCCAGGGCAACTCTGCTGTTTGAGATAGTTACTAAACCTTTCTTTTGCTACTCTGAGGTATTTCATGCCTTCTCCTGCCTCAGTGTGGAAGTCAAGTGTCCCATCGTTGCTGGGAAGACACGAACTGTGTGAAGAACTGTTCCCACCGTGTCCCAAGGGGTGGCCAGCTGGGGGTTGGTGCTGTCTCACTCCCCCTCGGGCCAGTCCTGTCTCCCTTCCTACAGGGCAGCTTGCCCAAGCCAGGGAAGCAGGTGGAGCAGGCTGTTCCCCTGCAGAACCCCAGTCACTGCTGGGGCTGGGGTGTGGGGGAGCCTTTGGTGCCGTTTCCGTTCACCAGAACGTGTGGGTGTCCCGTGGTTCCTGCTCTCCACCACCACCCAGCCCTTCTCCTACAGAGCCTCTCCCAGGGGGCCAAGCACAGCTGCTCCTCAGGCTGCTTCGTGCCCCTCCATCTGCCTCTGTGCCCTGCTCAGCTCCAGCTCCTTTCCTGCCCACAGAGCTCCTTCCCAAAACCGTGTGTACCGCCCCCATGGGGGACCGGGCAGTGCTCCATAACACGTTCCCCTGCCTGCTGAGCCAGGAATGACAGCTTTCCAGGTTTTATATGCTCTCATTAATTTTTGAGACCAGATGATCAGCTTTCCAATATATTGAGGGAAGAAAAATGTCCTGTTTTTCTCCTTAAAAGAACAATGCTGCAGATGTGGCAGGACATCAGTCATGGGTTCAGGATGCAACGATACCAAAGTGCGTAGAGGAATCACTCAGCAATAGGCTGTTTAAAAAAATCCAGAAGACAAGATGGGAAAGAGATTTAATAAGGAAGGAAATGATCTGGTTTTGCTTTGCTTTTGTGGAGCAGCTGCTGTTGATGAAGTGGATGCACACAAGGCTGTGTGACCACACAGAGGTAAAACGGTGGAGTGAGGGTAGTGCAGAGACAGGGGGAGCTTATATTCCATATCACTCCTTGTGCTGGGATGCTCCAATTGGTATTTAAGATAATCTGTGTGTGAGGGAGGACGCATCAGACATAGAAAAGGCTTTCATTTTGGGAGTGATCCAGCTGGATTTCCCTTCCCTCTGCAGTGATCTGTGAGCATGACCTCTGTGTCTGTGTCTGTGCATCAGACACTGGGCTTGTCACAGAGCTGGCATGTGACAGCTGGCTCTGGCTGTGCTGTGCCCGTGGCACTGTGCAGGGCAGGATGAGCCACCCCAGGGCGCTGATCCTCTGCCTGTCTGTCTGCAGCATTAACAGAGGCTCTTAAAGCACTGAAACTAATGGATATGCAAATGAGAACATAAACATCAGCTACTCTGTCCGTTTGGGGATGTACAGTTTGGTGAAAGGCAGTCCCATAATTTAAGATCTATAATTAGTTTAAGATCTATGTCATTACAAAGGTATTTTTCCCAAAAGAGACAATATGCTGATTGCTTTCAATACTAACATGACTTATTAGAGACTCCTCGATATTTGTTCAAATTGACAGTGGAGGTCAAAGAGGCTCTTCGTGTTTCTGGTATCTCCTTCAATGAACTTGGAATCTACTGTAGCAGCAAATTAGTGAACAGCTCTAATTATGCTAAAAAAAAATAATGTTGAGAGGATTAAGTCAGGCCAGGAAGTAGCTGAGCAGTGTAATGGCACAAGGCAAACGAAGCCTGGCCAGAGCAGCACCACAAACAGGGTTCACAGGCAGCACTGGCCTCCTGCAGTGAGGGCGGATAAGGCTGGAAGGGAGTGGGTTCCCTGGGCTGCCCTGGGGCTGCAGGGCAGTGAGCAGTGTGACACAGTCCCACAGGCTTTCTGGTTCAAGGGAGCTGTTGGCAGAGGCTGAAGAGGCAGCGATGTCCCTGCGGTGGCTGGAAGGGAGCCTGCTCTGCTCCTTGGGATAAGCCTGGAGAGCCCCACGTTCGCCTGGGTCACACCCCAGAGTCAGCCCACCGCGTGCAAGGTCCTGCTCCACATCCCTTCTTTGCCTTCCTGCTCCTCCTTCACCTGGAACTGCCTTTTCCTGGTGTGGTCTGAGCGAGTGGAGGTTTTGCCCTGGCTGGGCAGAGCCAGCTGTGGGTGCCCCCCTCCTGCTGGACCCCGGCACTCCCAGCCCTGCTCTGTCCCCAGACCTGTCACAACAAACTGCACCTATGGATGTGCAAAAGTAGCAAAAGGACCAGTAAAATGTGCCCCCAATATAAATTCACGAGGAAGGCAGTGGAATAGGATCATTCCAACACAAGGATTGCTTTCTATTTGCCTTTTTAATTTGAAATATTCAGAACAGTTTGAGAGTTTTAATGTGTAATGAAATCCTGACCTGTTTTCTGCCAAATTGCAATTGTACAGCCTTGGCTTAGCAATGTATTGCCAGCTGGAACTGGGGCAAAGTAAATCCACATACATTATATAACTTGAATTGGTTTATACAAGGAGAAGGGGATATAATATCTTAAGCCTTTTAAATAAGGGATAAGCGCAATACTGGGAATTTGTTAATATTATTCCATGCTAAATTTTAAAATGCATTTACAGGTGCAGGATTTAAAGGTGAGGCAGTTTATTTGATGGGATCACTTGCTTCCCTGTGTCTGGGAGGTGTCATTGGTAGGGATGCCCATAATTGTTGTCCTGTGGTTGGATATTACTGATGCCCTGGTGAGGAGCTCAGTGGATATACCCAGATGGATGGGGGAGAGCACCCCCTTCCAGCCAGAAAAGGCAGGAAAGAAGTGGTTTGCCAGGTTGACTAGAAATAGTTGTGGTTTAAAGCCCAGGCTCTCCCGTAATATTCATGAAAGTCAGTCAAGAGCTCCAAAACCAGCTCCTTCTGTCAGTGTTACTGACCAGCCTGGAGAGAACCATCACTCCACTCTTGGAGCAATGGGTGTGAGGTGGCAGCATGGCAGTGGGCAATGCAGCCCAGGGATTTTGCAGCAATAAGTGTAATTAAAAATAAATCAGCCAAAAAGAGCCTGTACGTGCCCCAGCCTTGTGTGTGAGCCCGGAACACGCCGCAGTGTCAGTCATTACCCCCTCGTGCCCTGGCAGAGGGGCAGGACCACTCTGCTGCCCGAGCTGCCCTCCAGCCACAGGCTGTGGGGTGTTTCCACAGGATGAAAGGGCTGCATTAGGATGAGCTGGTGTCTCACAGGCCCCCCCTCTCTCTAGGTGGCAGGGGGACAGTTGTCAGGCAATTCAAAGGCCAAAGAACACACTTTTAAGACTATTTTACTCTGTTTTAAGTAGATTTTTTTATGCTGTCGCTGCTATATGTGTTGCAATGTTTGAGGTCATGATGTGATTTGGCTAAATCTGAATGTCAGGGTTTGTGCTGCCCCCAAGGAGCTGTTGCAGCTGCAGCACGGGGGTGTTTGGGCCAGAATTGTCACAGAATCATCAAAGGGTTTGGGTTGGAAGGGACCTCAAAGCCCACCCAGTGCCACCCCCTGCCATGGGCAGGGACACCTCCCACCAGCCCAGGGTGCTCCAAGCCCCGTCCAACCTGGCCTGGGACACTCCCAGGGATCCAGGGGCAGCCACAGTTGCTCTGGGCACCCTGTGCCAGGGCCTGCCCACCCTCCCCATTCTGTGGGATGGGGACAGGATCTGCAGAGAGAGAGATCAAGGGGATGATCAGAATATTTTAGATCCTTGGTTTAATAACTTTACACTATTAAGAATTATATGTTAATATATTAATACAGAAAGACATGATACTGAATATTAATAGTGTCCATTTGAATGTGACATAATACATCCAGAATTTAAAGTCAATGTAATTACCTTTGATACTAATTTAATTAGCATTCATTTAGAACAAAACATCCTTTGGCATTTGACAGCATTTAAACTTTATGTTGCTTGTTCAGAAATAACTCCTGGGGGAAAAAAAACCACTTAGGGAATGTCTGAAAAAATTTGAAAGCATTTGGAAATTAAACTGTTTTTTTGATTTCTTTCCCATGCGAATGCTCATACAAAAACAGGCCTCAGGATTTTAGAATTCTCATTTTGCATGAAGGAACATATTAGAGAATAACAGTAGTAATGTTCACAGAACGTGCTTATCAGCAGCATCAGTTTCTCTGGAGAGGAGAAGTAAGTGATGTTGTGCTTCTTCTGGGGTTTCAGTATGTTCCAAAGTATTGATGATATTTGTAGCTGTTCATGTAACACGTGGAATACTTTGATTTCAATATTTGTGGTGATTTTGGAACCCAGAAAACTCGATGGCAGGTCAGAGCACCCGCTGAACTCGCAGCGGTTGGTGCTCAGGTAGCAATAAGTGAATAATTCTGAGCACCCTCCGAAAACCCGGAGTTCTTGCTGTCTGCCAGTGCCCCGAGCCAGCAGAGACTGTCACACCCCAGGACAGGGGGGTTTCCTCCACACGCTCAACACAGCCCATATGCAATCTCTCCATGGATTTTGCTTTAGATTCAAACCTCAAGAAAACATATTAAAATACTATTTTTAGAGATTAGACCCCTATAAAAATCTTCAAAAGTATCTTTTTCCCCCCAGCCTTCAGGCTTTTCTGCCTGCCCTGTTACTGCAGCACAATCTTAAAGCACTTAAGCCCTTACAAAAGATACCATGCTCTTTATGGGGTTTAAAGATAGCTTATTTCAGATTAATTTCAATGAACCAAGAATAAACTCAATCTGAGGAAAACATTTTCCTGATCCAATAATTTCTGCATTTTGCAGCAATTAACTTAAAAAGGCTGTAATTAAAGTGCTGAGTTTCTGTATGCAAGGAAGGTCTTGCAAAAATGATCATTGGCCTTTTATATTTCCAGTGAGGATTTTATAAACCCATCTGCCTTCAAAAATAACACCAGCTTTGGGGAAATTTCACTGGTGACCTCCTTTGTCATTTGGGCTGTGTTGCCAAACACGCTGATTCTTTGAGGAAATGCAGGTGAGTTCAGTCATTTATTCTCTGCTCCCTAAAAACAAGAGAAGTGGTGTAACAAATGTGGGTCCTGGAAGTGTTTTCCAGGGCAGGGCTTTTGCAGAAAGAGCTCTTTTTCCAGTGTTAATCTTTTATCACAGGGTGATTATTTTGAATTATTTTCGGGTGTCTGTGCCTAGGGAATGTCATTGAGGTGGGAGAGAGAGGAAGGGAGGGCTGGCTCTGTTTGCTGTCTGTAGGCTCTGTATCCCAGGAGGAGAGATCTGCATCCAGAAATCCAGGACAAAATAATATTTCTCCTATTTAAACATTATGTAACATAATTCATTGTAGAAATATTTAATTTGTTAATTTTTCCTTATCATTCAGATGACTTTTTCCCAGGCACTGAGACAGCTTCTGGCCCGGCTGCCCAGGACTGTGGGAAGGGATTGCCATCTGCTGGCAGCCACCCCTGCCCAGAGCAGGAGGGATTCCAGGAGGCATTCCAGCAGGAGTTGGGTGATGTGCTGGGGTGCAGCAGCTCGGTCTGAGCTGAGCAGTAACAAACACCACGAGCTCTGTGTGCCCTGGCACGGGGGTGATGTCGGGGGCTTGTGGCTCCTGCCAGGGAAACAGCCTGAGCCTGTTGTGTGGAGTCCACGTGTGATGAGTGTGGACCAGGCCAAGGAGGCTGTGTTGGCTCCTGGTTTGGTGATTCAACACACGTCTGGGAGTCAGTAACACTCCCTGGGAGTGTCCGAGGCCAGGCTGGGCTTGAAGCACCCTGGGCTAGTGAAGGTGTCCCTGCCCATGGCACGGGGCGGAATGGGATGAGCTTTAAGGCCCCTTCCAACCCCAACCGTTCCATGAACTGGCTTCCCAAAGCAAAAACCTGTCAATTCTGGAGCTTAGTTTGTGGCAAAATAACATTCTGAGTGAAGAACCTACAGAAATGAGAAAGGAAGGGAGAATTAATGTCAAACAGACAGCAAAATCCATGATCTGCCTGTAAATATTGCTCCTTGTTACCCAAATGATCCGAACAGCTGCCAAACTGCCCATGCTTGGTCATTGTGGAGCATCCTTGGCAGTGCCCGGAGGTTCCTGGGGCTGAGGAAGGTGAGGTTCGGGTGCTTCATTTCCTGTGACTGTTGTAGGATTCATGTGAGCAGGGGCAAAGACACCCCAGAGTGAGAGAAAAGCTTTTTCAGAGCCCCAGAACACGAAATCTCTCTTTCCTGTGGAATGTTTTAGGCACAGCATACTTGGCTTCTTTAAAAAACACCTTTTTTGTGCATATAGAGGCAGTGCCCTCACTGACTGATGCAGCAGAGCATCCCGTAAAGCATCCTGCTTCCCTGTAAATAGGAATTTGCTCTGGCTGTCACAAGAGGGAACTGCAGCACCAGTGGAGGAGCTGCTCTCCTTCGCTCACCTTTTCCCAACGACTCCGTGGTTGCAGCCCTATCTTGCTCCTAAAGCTGCCTCTATTCTTACAAGTAAGATATTTTTTTAATCTGTGCATGAAAATGTCCATTTTTAATGCTTTTGAGAACTTTATCTCTGGTCAGATAAAACTTGGTAATATCTTAATGGCATTTCAAGGCTTGCAAAGCTTTTTTGAATTAAGTGATTTGTCATGGTAATTTTAAAAATGCATTTTTGCCCCAGCTCAGAGGGTTCATTTTAAAAAGGAATATATAAGCTATAGAAAAGGAAAGGAACAAAGATGTCTCATGTTCTCCCTCAGGTGGATGGACTGCAAAAGGAGGTACAGAATCAGGGAAGCCGATGCCACAGTCACCGTGGGAAAGCGGGGAGATGACTTGACTGAGCCAGTCCCTCCAGGAGCACAGTGCCAGGTCTGGCACTGCCATCCCAGGGATCCAGGGGGCACTTGGAGTGGTGAGTCTGGAGAGGGCAGAGCTCTCTGCCCTGCAGAAACGTGTGTGCACACAGCTGAGTCCCTCTGGGACACCCTGGGGTGTCTCTGCTGACCTGAGTATGGCTTTGATTTATCAGAAGTTGTTTTCTGCTGCTCTTGAATTTTGTCCCAGCCTTGCTTTTCCCAGTTTTTAAGGACAGGGAGTCCTGATAATGGGCAGATAAGGCCAGGATATCTGTGGGTATTTCTGCTGGGGAGAGTGCAGTTTGGAGTGGGGACTTCAGGGCACAAATTCCAGGGCTGGCTTATACCCAGCTGAGCTGTAGTTTTCTCCCACATGGTGGTGCTGGGCTTGATGATCTTAAAGGTCTTTTCCAACTTTAACCATTCCATGAATCTATGAAAATGTAAAGTAAAGGATTCCTAAGAAAGCCTTCATTTTGTTCATAAGAGGACATTGAAATCATCTTGCTCTGTTTTATCCAGTGTTTGTTGTCAACTGGAATGGCCAGATCAAGAAATCAATGAGTTAAATCTTAGATAAACATGGCATTTTAGCAAGTGTTTCACAACTTATGGTAATGAACATCTTTTTTCTATAGCCAGTTTGTGTTTTGCCATTGTGTTCCTTGCTGGCACAAGCTGATGTTCTTTCAGAGGACACAGTAAGATCAAATAAAGATGTTTTCTGCCCAGGGCTGACTTTGTCCAGCACATGAGCTGGAATCACACAGGCCAGTGGTTGTTTGGGAATGCAGCATCTTTACTGGTGAGTTGTTTTCAACCAGGAAATCTAGGGCTGGACCAAGAACTGGGACACACATCCCAGCTAAGCAGTTCAGACCCTTGTTTTTCAGGAATTAGAACGAAGGAACAACCAGAAGTGTAATCCAATATCCAGCTGTTCCTATCTCTGTGTCCGGGTACAGCCAGGGCATCCTGCTAAAACCCTTCTTGGACTGTCCCATGTGGCTGCTGCCTCCTGCTCTGCTGCCTCCCCACCTCAGCCACCCTCTGAAGGAAGCTTTTCATGCTCATTTGTGTCTGAAATGGTAAAATTTTATCCTGGGCACTAAACTGAACTTCCCCTGCAAGAGCAGTCCCTTTGCAAGCCAGGAAAGAGGGGAGCTGGGCAAGGGGAGGAGCTGGGAAGCAGCTCAGCCAGTTGCTCATCCCATTGTGGTTTTACTGCCCCTCCACCCTCGTGCCCCAGGAATGCCAGGGGCGGGGAAGGACCCCCAAGCCCTGGGGGGTGCCCTGTTTGCCCTCGGCCTCAGGGGAGGGGCTGGAGCGGGTCTGCCCCTGTGCCCTCAGGCTGCTCCTGGTTCTCTCCGTCCTTGCCACCATGGATGAGGACTGGGGGGGATTTTCCAAAACCAGTGCAAGTTGCATCATGTGCCCTGATTTCTCTTTGCCTGGTACCCCCTGCAGCAGCTCTGGAGCCAGAGGAGGCCTCCCAGGGCAGTGTCAGCAGAAGGCTGGAAGCTGGAGGCTCTCAAGCAGCTGGCAGCAATACGGGTCTGTGGGTCTGTCCACGTCTCGGGGGGCCCTGGGGCTCTGCCAGCTCTGTGCCAGAGGTGAGGACTCCCCACACCTGCACCAGGGCCTCTTCCTTGAACTTTTTTCTGCATACAGGGTGCACTGCAGGTTAACTTGCCTCCTTCAAAGAAACAGAATGGAATTATTAGTAATTTCATGGTTTTGTCATGACAGAAACACAGCAGGGTAAGACTTGGGTTTTAACTGATGCAGAAGTTGGGATTCAGTGCCAATCCAAGTGACACATTAAATGCCTTTAAATTATGAAGGAAATGCCAATTTTCCTTCAGCTGTAGACAGTAAAGGCCCCACCAACAGGTTGCAGTAAAGTATAAATCATAACACACATCCTCCAGAAAGCTGCCATTTCTGAAATCATAAATTCCCTGGGGATTTATGGGATGTGATGGGCTGGGTTTCCTTCCAGAATTATAATCACTGGAGAGGAAGAAATTGGTGCAGTTTTTATATGAAATATCTGAAGCTTGTCCTGTGGGTGACCCTGAGCTGGGCAGCTTTGGTGGCTGAGCTGTTCCTGGGGTTGTGCCAGCCCAGCTCAGGGGGAGGTGAGCGGCGCTGGGTCGGACACGGCTCCGGAGCTGCTCTGCCTCCAAAGCTCTGCAATTCCAACCACTTGGCTCTTGTGCTGCCATCCCATGGGCTGGGCTTTGGCCGTGGCCTCAGCAGGCTGGTGGTGGTGCAGTCACCTTCCAGTCACCTCCAGCTCTGTACCCAGAGATCCCGCTGAGACGCTGCTCATAAATTATGTGCCAGGCAGATGCATCCACCCAATTATCCCCGTGCCAGCCAGGAAGGTATTTGCCATCCCTCAGCTGCTGTGCAATGGAGCTATACAAAGGCAAACCCCACATTGTTATCGTTATTTATAGACACCAGTGGGGAACTAATCCAGACATTCCATGGCACATGTAGATGTTGACACGATAGAGCTGTTTCTCCATCATATTTGCAGCTATTTTTTAGCAGGTATCTCAGCATTCAGTGAGTGATACTTCTCTCTGCCAAGAGAAATTACGTGCAAAGCCCAAGCCCTAGGAAACAGCCTGTGGAATTAAATATTTAGTGGCTTAATACATGGGGTTTTTTCAGGTCTTCAGTTGCACAGTGATCAAATAAATCAGCTTTTATTTTCATGATGTAAATGTGAGTAGAAGTAATGCCTGGCAGTTTCTAAGGGACCTTTCAAATGCTAAGATTGGTGTGACTAATAAAATGCATTTCATTAGACAAGTTGTCCACACATAAACCTATTTCTTGAAAGCAAAAATTATATTCTTACATGTTAGTCTGCATGTCACAGGAGTGTATGGCAGAGTCATAAAACAATTCAAGGCATGTAAATGTGGCTTTTGATTTGCTAGTAAATCAGGGGGTTTTCTTAAAGGAAAAAGCTCAATTGAAAGAAAGAAATGTGATTTAAAAAGTAATACCGATATTACAGACCTGTAAAGATTTTGTTGCTTGGAGTGTTCCTTTTGTGAAGACGAGTTGGTCTGTCCCTGTAGTCTCCTCTAAAGCAGTTTAGTCTGCAGCTATTTATGTGGATCATGTAGAGTCTGTAAAACAAAGCATTCCTTTGCCAGCCTGCTGCATGTGGGTGCAGATTTTCAGAGGTTACAAGTACAGGAAAAAAGACAGAAACTCAACATTCCAGTATTTGATGTCTGTATGACAAAGAAGATTGGGTTGTGCTCTCAACGTATTGGCTATTTTAACACTAAAAATGGCCAACTTGCTCTGCCAAGTGGGTGGTGTGTCAGTGAGGTTGTGACAGTTCCTTCCCAAACATCAGGCACTAAATCACTGGGATCCAGCAGAAAGAGCACAGGAAATGCATCCATGTGGTTGTTTCCAAGCACTTGGTATTTGCTTTCTCAGTTGTGCTCCCAGCATTCCGTGTGGAATGTGCTGAGAAGGAGACCTGTCTCTGGTACAGAAGGGGAAGGTTTGCCTTAGTGAGGTGCTGTGTGATTGTTCGTAGCTAAATCTTTCCTTAACATTGTCCAAGAAAGAGGCACCAGCTTGGGGAGGGGAATCCTGGAGCTCCCAACTCCGAGATGTTTGTTGGTGGCTCCGCACGCTCCAGCCCATCCCAGCTGGAGTTTGTGCTGCCTGACAGCCCTTGTGTGTGTGGACACAGGGCAGGGGGTGGGCTGAGGGACTGGGGGAAGCTGAGGTTTCTCATGTGAGATCCATGCCCGTTGTTGTTACAGGAAAACCCATTCCCAACACCATGGGCCAGTGTTCCTGTTGGCTGCATGGCCCAGGGTTGGATTGTCCCACTGGAAAGCTCCTGCATAAGCACCCTGCCTGTTCAGGGGCTACACATCACATTCCTGCCACTGTTGGCTGAATTGTTCTTCTCTTCTTTAGGATTGGACTCTGTCTTTAATCACCTCATTGTTCCATAACTTCCCGTGATGGGTGGACTTGATGATCCTCGAGGTCTTTTCCAGCCTTAACAATTCCATGGGCATTGAGCTGTCAGTCCCCTCCGTGCTCCAGGACAGATGCTGAGGGTCCCCCATGGATTCAGCAGCACAGACAGCTCTGCAGGTTCTCCCTCCCTGGCAATTTTGGGGCAGGAGCCGTTCAAGGGCTGGGACAGGGTGGCTCAGCCTCCCAAGGCTGAAGGGCTGGGACAGGGAGGCTCAGTCTCCCAAGGTTAAAGAGCTCAGAAGGATGGCTGTCTCCCAAGGGAAGGCTCCAGGCTCACACAGCTCCTTCGTGGGCTGAGGGAACAGCCAAAGATAGTGATGGGTGCAATAAAGCACTTTGGATTCGGAGGTGGGATGCTTTGAAGGTAGGAGGAATGTTGTTCCTTCCAGCCCTTCCCCAAAGCTTTGGCACAAACTCAAACACCTGCAGAGGGTTTTTATGCTCCCCAGGGCCGGCGGCGTGTGCGGCTTCGCTGGGCAGAGCAGGAGTTTGTGAATGCTGGCATTCAAACCTGCCAGCCAAGGAATCCAACTGTTCTATTTATTTTTCCTTCTGGCAGAGTCCACATGGTTCTGAAGAAGAGAACTGAATATTTTCTAAACCATCAGTACTGTTTTTTCACCTTAAAATCACTTCTCTTCCAGAAAGCCTCACAGCCTTGCTGCCTCACTCAGTTCCTCCTCATTTTGGCCCTAATTCACTTAAAGCACTGAAGACATTTAGAGCATTTGAAGTGATTCCCAGCTTGGAGCAGTTAATGGGAATGAAGTCAAGGAGGCTGCTGCAAAGGTTGCCTTAAGTGAGTCTGATCTGTTTGAGCACCTCAGTGAGCTGGAGGCTGAAAAAGAGATCTAATTCCTAAACCAAACTCCCCCTCTGAGTCTAACTCTGGATATGGAGTATCTCAGTGTCACAGCACAAACAGAGGAAAAAACATACAGAAATTATAATGTAATTAGAAACACAAAAATGAGGTAATTGTTTTTCTTGTGTATTGTTGTTCAGCAGCAAAGCAGTAGATGTGTTTTGACATGGATCATTCTGAATTTTTGTGTCCTGTCCTTGGTTTTTTATACTTTGAAGCTGTCCCTCTGCTTTTTTTGTTGTCTGTTGGACTGAGCTGTATTGTAGAATCGATGTCTGCAGTTCATTCCTCAGTCCCAAACAGAAGATATGTTGTTTAAAATAATGTCTATACTGTTACTCCACTCTTTGCTGCAGTTACAACTTTCATCTCCTTAACCTCCTGCTGTGGCCGTGCAGGACACCACTCACTGTGTGTGCAGCTGACCTGGGGCAGCAGTTGCCAGAGCTGGTGTGAGCAGCAATGACTCTCTGTCCTTGCTTGTGGCAACGGGGCCTGGAAAGGTCCCAATCCGTGAAGGTCAGATGGGCTTGTCAGGAATACATGGTTCCTGGTGGAAATTATTTCCATGAGGTCAGATGGATATATATAATTAGCAGAACCAAACCAGATAGGATTCTTCTGGGAACAGCTGTGCAGCCAAGGAAATCAGTGTATCAGGGATGGTTTTTCTTCATAAACATATTACACAGAGTCATATTTCTTTTTACAACGAATCTTATCCTCCAAAAAATTTGTTCTGTAGAAAAGCTAGCCCAAGACAGCAAAGCTCACAGTTTATTCTTGAGTCTCAAAATGCTGTGATAGGCTGAATTGTGCTTGGCATAATGAAGTGCTTTTTAGCCCTGAGTTTTATTTTGAGATTACACCTGTTTTGGGTAAGCAGCAATGAAATCACCTTCCCTATGTGGTGTTTGGGGAAAGGGAAGCAGTTTTTAAGGAGAGCTGTCTTGCTCAAGAATGCAGAGAAGTGGCAGAAACCAGCAGTTGGACATCAAGGTATATCAAGGCTGGGCTGCATGGGGCTTGGAACAGCCTGGCATAGTGGAAGGTGTCCCTGCCCATGGAAGGAGGTGGCACTGGATGGGCTTTAAGGTCCTTTCCAACCCAGACCAGTCTGTGATTGTGTGCCACTGATGAAAACTTTCTTAGGTGACATGACTTGGCTTCAGTTACTGTCCTGGAATCATCATCTTAGAATTCATGCCAGACTCCAAAGCCCAAAGCACAAGGACTGTTTATAGCGTGCAATAAACCATCTCTACAGAGCTGAATTTGTCTCTGATGTAAAACAACTGCTCAGTACAGTGTGGCCAGAGCTCAGTGCTGCTCCCCCTCTGTGCATGTCAGTGTGTTCCTAAGATACTCATCACACCAGTGCACATAATTGTGTTTAAAGCATTCCCCTGCCATTCTTTGTTCTTTGATATTCCAGGTGAAAGTACTCTGCAGATGGACACACGCCATGTGAGCCTGGAGGCCCCGTTTCCATTCTGCATCTTGGACAAAAATAATAGTGCTGTAAAAATAACTAGATATGGAGTTGCATTTCCTGTGCATGTTTGAAGGCTGTCCTTCCCTGTCTTGTAGGTGTAGGGTTGGGCACGTACCTGCCCCCTCCTGCTCTGCCCCTCTGTCCCAGAGTGTGGGCAGGGAACTGCGAAGGGATCCCTGGAAAGGAGCTGCTGTGTTCAGGAACAGCCCTTTCCTTGGGAGGGACTGGGATGGAATTCCATTACAACCAGCTCTAGCTGGAGTAACAGTGGAGTAACAGTAGAGTGTAAAAGAGTGGAGTAACAGTATAGACAACTAGCCCTTTCAAAATCAAATACTTGGGTTACAAACTTGCTTTAGGATGAGTTAGATTGTGTTGGTATGAAAAGCCAGGATTTTTTCCACCTGGTGCTCTAGAATCTGGCTTTGGTTTAATTCCTGTTCTTCAGGCTGGCTACGAAGGCTCCAAGGAAGATATGATCCCACAGCCATTGGATGAGGGGGAGCAGTTCTAAGAAAGGTGATAAATTTTTTTTTTTAATGTAAAGCATTTAATCATCATGCAGATAAGAAAGGGAGCATTTCTTTTAGATCTGCGTATTGTATGTCTGAGCACTGTCTTGCCTTCTGAGAGCCCATAAGAAATTCCTGTCAACTTTATGAACATCCAGATTAGATCTCTCCAAAACATCCTGTGCACCTGTTACCTGGAATGGCTCTGGAACAGCCATTTCTGTCCTTTTCCAGTTCAGAAACACAGGAAGAATCCCCATTTCATCTCATGTCTAGGCACAGCTTTGAGATGGGATTATGTACAAACTTGGTGAATGTAAGAGAAAATCTCCTCCCATTCCTGAAGGAAAGCCTTTGGATCAGGGCTTGTTGCTACTGTGTGATGTTCCTCTGAGTGCTCTGCACAGGATTTCATTTCCCCAGAATATGTGGAGTGGTTTTTTCTGCTTATTGGTCAAAACCAGGATCGCTCGAGGGATCTTCACACACCGCTCCCCCTTGATGTGACATGAGCTGCTGTGCACTTTGTGCTTTTGGCTCAGATCTGGCACTTGTCTCCTTGGCTTTTCACCTCTGCATCAGAGTTTGCAATGATTTATCCTGTTTAGGACAAAATAATTCTCAGATTGTTTTAGGAGTGTTCCTTCCTTTACCTTTGTTACCCAGTACCACAGGAGGGACGAAAACCCTTGGCTGTCCCCTGTTCCCCTTCAGAGGGAAGGAGCTAAATGTGCCCCTGTGCTTTGTGGGCAACGAGAAAAGGTTAGCAAAGAACTAATAAGTACAGAAATACCTGTACAAGTATCCTGAATAGGGCTTGGTTGTGACAGGAGAGGGATGAGAGATGTGGGGGATTAAGAACAAAGCAGATCCCCTCACGCTCTAAATATGTGGGTGGTCATAAATATTATCTGAACTTGCCATGTGGTGTTCCATGGCTATAAAGAGACCAGAAAGCAGTTTGCACCTTTGTTTCTCTCCCTCTTCATCCACTTTGCTCAGAACAGATGTGTAGCTGGAGGACCCCAGGAGAGATAGCCTTGAACCCCCTGAATTCCTGCCTTTTTAGACAATTGAATGCATATAGCCACAACCTGGCACCAGTGAGCCAGGCAGCTGCAGCACATTCCAAATACTTCTCTATTTAAAGCATCCCAGGGCTCCCAGAACAACTGCAGAGGCAAACCTTAAACCTGCCATTAAACCAGCAGAGGGGGAATGGCAGAACCAGGTAAGATGCACAGTTAAATGTGAATGTAACAATATATTAAAATTAATAAATCTGAGCAATGTAGTGTGAAAATAATCATCTACTTGTATTCTTGTTGATACACTTTGTATTTTACTTTTCAGTAACAGTTATCAGTTTAAAGGGTAACTCTATTAACAGCAATGAGTTAAAAGTAGCTTTTATTCCTCCTGTATTTCTGAATCCTACCAGTTTTTTCTTTAGTGTTTTGTAGTTGTAATTTCAAGTTAGTGAACACAATAGAACAGAAGGGTGTGAAATGAGATGTTTGACAGTGTATCTGTGTGTAACTGAATTCCAAGTGCAGTTCTTGGTGAACATAGAATAATTTAGATTTTAACCCCACAATCTTGAGTGACAGAGCAAAACAAAATTTTAATAATGAGCTTTCCATTGTAAGCACACTTCGCTGTCTCCAAGGAGAAAAGGCAGCTTATAAAAATGCATTGTCTGTCTATTGTCATTTTTTATTTGCTTCACTTAAGCTTGCAGCTGTAAGTGTGACTGTGGTGTTCGCTGTGCACACGTACTCAGGTAACACTCGGCCTTGTAAAAGGAACCTTTTAATACATCTTCATAGCTATGTTAAAAGTGTCTAAAGACTTATCTCCTGATTTTTGCACCGTTTACTCTGGTATGTAAGGAGGAGAGTGAATTTCTGGTAAGGTACCACAGGACGCTGAATGCTGTGTCTTTATTTGTTTTCATTGATATCCACAGAAATTACACTGGTCCTGGTTTAAACTGGGCCTCACATAACAAATCTCCATGGTTAGTAGACACAGCAGCATGAGGAGAGCTCTGACAAAACTGCTCTGTGCACCCAAGCAGGATCCAGCCCTGGATTTGTAATTAGACCTTTAGAAAAAATGGCAAGTAAAGAGAAATGATTCCCAGAGAAGCAGCTTTACCTTACACAGTGTCAAAGCAATAACAGTCTTTAAATTAAACAGGTAAGGGACTCCCCTGTGGCAAAAGGACTCCCAGTTTCAGAGCAGAATTTTATCTTTGCTGTGGGGTTGTTTATCTGTTTAATATTTTTGTGACAGCACATGCGGATTTTCTTTCTCTGTGCTCTCTCTTTTGCTCTGGCAGACACACTGTGCAGTGCCATGAGGAGAGGTTTGTTATGCACAGTTTTAAAAGACCAATGTGGCAATCCTTAAATTATTAAGCACCCCTCTCTGAGTCTGCCTGCTTGATCCAAACTGTGCAAGGTGTCATGCATAGTTTTACATAATTTATTAATCCCTTCAAAACCTGGAAATCTATTAACTGCAGAAAGACGTGCTCTAAGAGGTTGTAATATATTGGTAAGTAATAGGAGCTCAGAGGTTGTTATTCTGCTTTCTGGCAGGTGTCTGCTGTTTGCAGGAAACTGATAGAAGGGTTTTTAAAATTCTGATGTTGTACAGAAATGTATTTATATAAAGCCAGTCCTGCTTTCCACGTGCTCCATGGAGAACCATTGCCCACACTGGGCTCCACGTCCCCACAGCATTTTTGAGCTTGTTTTAGGACTAGTGGGCAACTTGCCCCATGTTTGTGGCTGGCCCAGCTGTAAGAGCTTCCACATTGGACACTCCTGTGCTATTTTCCAACTGGAAAGGAGGAAGCAGCCTTGCAGTGGATAATTGCCTCAGCCTGAGCTCCCTGCATCGCTGCGGTGACAGGACAGGAGAGGGACACAGCGGGCAGGGAGATGAGCTGTGGGTCCCTGCTGTGCAGCCACTGCCACCATCCTTTGGGGTGTGGGAGCTCACAGTGTCCCCTCGCTGCAGCTCCAGGCACACAGATCTGCAACGGCCACAAGGTTAAATAATCTCTGTAGTTTTGGTTTACTGTTGCCAACCTACTGAGGCTCCTGGAAGGTGCTGTGTGAGCCCGAATCCCGGCTGGCAGTCAGTCAGGGAGTGCAGATGGTGTGGGAGCCCAGGGACAGCGCTGTGCTCAGCTCCTCCCTGTCCCTGTCCCAGCACTGCCAGGCCTTGTACTGATCTGATGGGAAAGACCAGAGCATGGGAATCCTGTGGGGCTTCTGCTCTGGAGTCTCACTTCAAGGCCGTGCCAAGATACGGTGACTCTGCTAGAAACAGTGATCAGAGACTCACAGGTGTCTCTTTGCTCTGGGATAATCCTGCTTTGAAGTGTTTGGATAGTTCACTGTGGGTGTAAGGTGGCCTGTCTGTCATCGCCCCTCTCTTCCCTTGCAGCCCCAGCCCCGCTGTCCCGCCTGGTTGTCCCTGTGCTCCTGGCAGTCGGATGGATCCTGGGCTGTGCCCTCATGGTTTACATTGTCTTCTCCTGATGGCAGTAAGTGACGGGCAGTGTCGCACACCACCCCCTGCTTCCCTTGCTTGGCACTGCCACCTCTTAAATGGAATTTGCTTTGTCTTACAGGGCGGAAGAATTTGCAGTGATGTTGATTAGAAGAACCTGGAAGGTCAATTGAGATTTCTAATGACTGAAATAAGTATAAAATGAGTTATTTTTAATATCAACACTGTAAACATGGTGTACACTTTTTATCCACAGCGTTTCAAATGCTAATTAGAGCATTAGGAAGAGTCACCAAACCAATTTCCCAGTTTTCAAACAGTTTGTAATGGAGTGAGAGGTTTTTGGAGTCCAGTGTAGGTCTGATACCTGCCTGCTTGCTGAATAGAAAACTTTTAAAATAGCTAAGGAACTTCAGACTTGTTAGAAACAGGCTAGGGTTAATTTCTCATGGGGCCTGGGGAAGTATTTTTAGCCTTATTATGGGGAAAACCTCTTGGAATCTATTGTTATGAAACAGAAACATGTATGTCCTTCAAACAGAAAACCTCAGGCTTATTTAGGGTTGGGAGGGCTGTTGTACAGCTGAGCGTGCCTGGAATCATGGCTCAGGCTCACTGCAGCCCCCTGATTGTCTTGTACTTGGGGGAAGGGGGCTTGTCTTTTTTAATTATAATTGGAGATAATTATATTCCCCTGATGAACAATGTGCCTTGAAGAACTTCCAGTGACTTTGCCATTTAAATCAGAAATAATTGTCAGATGATCTGAGCTGCTGCATCTTCACAGACAGCCTTGAGCTTTTGAGCATGAAGGTTTTTATACTGAAGAGTTGCAGTTTTCAGAAGACAAAATTATTAATAATTCAATCCCCAGTTAAAGTAGAGAACTGTTTCTGGGAGGCATGTCTGGAAGATCCCAGCAAGATGTATATTTAAGGGAATGTGAAAAAAATCTTAATGACCCCTGATAGGGTTAAACTGAGAAAGAAACTGTTTTTTGAGTCCTGCTTACACAATTTGTATAATTTTGAGAATGTGAGGAAGGCACATCAGACAGACATCCTGTCTCCATCTGTGGGCACTGTCTGTTGTCCTTTTAGGAGTGGAAACACAAACATATTTGACTGTAGTTCAGCCATGAACATTCCTTGGCCACTCCTGCAATCTCAGCAGCAGCACTCAAGTGTGATGTTCCATTTGGGAACCGTCTCAACACCAAGTCACTTCACCTGTGAATAAACTAAGGGCAGAGGGGGGATCCTGTTTCATCAGGTGTCCCGGAAGAGAGGGGATAAACCCCGCAGTCTCTTGGAGAGCTGGAGATTCCCAGTCCCTGCAGCAGGTGTGGGCCTCCAGCATCACTGTCAGTCACTGCCAGGTGAGAACATCCCCCCCCAACTCACCTGTGCAGGTGGGCTGTGTGAGCAGACACCTCCTCAGCTCATTTTCAGGACCAATTCCTCGGTTTTTAAGTCTGAGCCCACCCAGACTGAACCCAGCTCTGACTGATACAGGGCCAGCAGAGACTCCATAAGAAACCATGTGTGTGTTTTCATATCTCAGTTCATTTACCAGGTACAGAGGGAAATAGTTCTGAAAGATCCCGTTGGCCCAAATGGCTCTTTGGGTGTCTCACAACACTG
Source organism: Acropternis orthonyx (assembly GCA_035583155.1). Lineage (NCBI taxonomy): Eukaryota > Metazoa > Chordata > Aves > Passeriformes > Rhinocryptidae > Acropternis > Acropternis orthonyx. The sequence goes on along the minus strand of JAWWEU010000011.1, from coordinate 946,722 downwards.
GAAATTGAATGTTTCCAATTAAAATGTTACAGAGCTAAAATATAAACACTAGAATCTGTTTTAGCTTTACCTGATTTTCGAGAGCAGAAAGATCTGATTTGGCAGAACAAAACAAAATAACTTTCTAGACTGGCTTCACTATTGTCAACTGACTCGCTGTATACAAAGGGAGAGTTCCTGCCAGTTTTGTAGAGTAATAAAAAGAGGATTATTCCAAGAAATGATGCATCCCCCACCCACACTGCTGGGAGCCCACTGAGAGCTCTGCAGAGTGGCCTTGGTACCCACCGTCGGACAGCCCTTGGGCGGCTGTTCTGGGGAAGCTGAACGGTGGGCAGCTCCCCACACGGGCAGGGGGCACAGGGGCAGCAAAACCTTTGGGGCTTTTAATTCTTGAAAAGCAAAATGAGCGTTTGGGTGCGGGGTTTTTCTGTCAAACAGAGGCACTGGTTGTTGACGAGAAGGAAGCCATGGCTGTTCACATTTCTTGCAGGGCTGTGACGCTGCAGTGAGGCCAGAGCTTCACAGTGCCAGGCTGTGGGACATTGTGGCATGGTGACAGAGTGGTGGCACTGAGGGATAACGAGTGTCCCTGACAAGCCCTGTCCCATCCCTGACATCTCCCATGGAGATCCAGTTCTCCATGGCCAAAGGGTCCTGCACACCTTTAGAGTTGGGTGCCTTTTCCAAGCCTTTTCCAGCCTATTTCTATTCTTTCCTGCCAGTAGGATGATGTTTTCTGTGATCTGAGATGATCTTTACTGTCTGATTTACTATTCCTCTTTTCCTGTCCAAGAGCCGAGCGGGAACGTTGGTGTCCGGGCAGCCCTCCGAGGGGGGCAGTCACAGGGGTGCATCCCTGTCCGGCTGTCCGGGATGCCGCCGGTGGCACCCTGGAACCTTCTGGAAGGGAGAGGGACGAGAACGTTCTGGAAGGGGCGGGGCGGGGAAGGCTCTGAGGGGCGGCCACGGGGGAGCCCCCAGAGGAGCCGCCTCGGCCCCGCTGGGCCCGGCCTGGGCCCGGCTCAGCCGGCACTGCAGCGGAGCGGCCTCAGGCAGGAGCCCCGGGTCGGTGCGGGTTAATGGGGGGGACGGGGGGGCCTGCCATCCCTTAGCCCTGCCCTGGAGCGGGGTGTGAGCCCTCAGGGCAGGGAACTGAACCCTCCCGGCCCCACAGGCAGGGTGAGGGCATTCCCTCAGGTCTGTAGGGACCAGCACCCCCACACTGATCCCCGGGATGGATCCCCGGCCTGGCTCAGGCGCTCCCACACTGATCCCTGGGATGGATCCCCGGCCTGGCACCGGCCCTCCCACACGGATCCCCGGGATGGATCCCCGGCCTGGCTCAGGCACTCCCACACTGATCCCCGGGATGGATCCCCGGCCTGGCTCAGGCGCTCCCACACTGATCCCCGGGATGGATCCCCGGCCTGGCTCAGGTGCTCCCACACTGATCCCCGGGATGGATCCCCGGCCTGGCTCAGGCGCTCCCACACTGATCCCTGGGATGGATCCCCCGGGATGGATCCCCGGCCTGGCTCGCGCCCTGCCCGCCTCTCCAGCCCCATTCCTGGCTCCCCTCAGTGGCTCTGTTCCCTCACCAGGCCCAGTAGCACAGGACTCGCTGTGTCTGCCTTTGAAAGCGCAGGTGCTGTGCGGAGCTGTGGGCAGTGGTGGTGTCTGTGTGAAACCGCCCTGGGTTTCGCCTTTCCCCGGGAGGCTCTCGCTCCTGTGCGGGGCCAGCACCGGGGGGTGTGTGGGGAGGTGGGGATCTGCTTGTGGTGGTTCTGCCCCCTGGGGGCTGCCCGGGGCAGCGGGGCGGGGGTCGCCGAGTCTCGGAACAGGCGGGGCTGGGAGGGACCCGCAGGGAGCCTCCCTGCCCTGCCCTGCCCTGCCCTGCCCTGCCCCGCCGTGCCCTGCCCTGCCCCTGCCCTGCCCTGCCGGGACAGCCCAGCGCTGCCCTGCTCTGCCCTGCCCCTGCCCTGCCCTGCCCGGCCCTGCCCTGCCCTGCCCCTGCCCCTGCCCTGCCCTGCCCCTGCCCTGCCCCTGCCCCTGCCCTGCCCTGCCCCTGCCCTGCCCTGCCGGCACAGCCCAGCGCTGCCCCGCCGTGCCCGAGCCCCCAGGGCCGGCTGCAGGGTGAGCGGCCTGGGGCCGCAGGAGGCCAGGCCTGGGCTGGGTACTGCGGGGCTGTTGAGCTGTGGGGCTCAGGGGTGAGCGTACAGATTTATTTGCAGAGAATTTTGGTGGTTTTTTTTATGGTTTCCTGTAAAGAACGCACACTGCATTTAGCTCATAATTTCGGTTTATTATCAAAATGTTTTGATCAGATGACAAACTCAGAAAGCTAAAAGGACATAGCTTTTTAAATAGACCTGTTGTAGCAGTCATCTGAGGTATCTGGTACTTGGTTTGGAAACGTGTTTGCTTTGATACACAAAGCAGTAAGTTCCTTTGCAATCTGCATGAGGATGTTTAATACATATATTGCAGATTTAAAGCCTTTTACCTTTTTTACTTAAAGCTCCTTCTGACTCTTGCAATCAGTTGTGCAGCTTTCCTGATGTGAGGACTGACATCGACCATGTGCAGGATCAGACCCTAAACACTGAGAAAGTCAGCCTGGAAACTCCGGTATCTGTGCACTCCCTTGGAGAACTCAGTTGTGTGGGCTTTATCTTATTGCCCAATACCATGCTTTACTCAAATTTCCCAGTTCTGTGCAGCCACTGATAAAATATATTACAATACTTCGAGTCAAAAGTGTAGCTCAGATTTAAATATAAAAACTGTGATTGATACATTACTAGAAACTTTAAAAAAGAGCAACTTTAGAGAAAGCAAGAAAAAGCTTAGAAAACTGTGAAAGGGTCTTTGATCACAATCTTACAGATTATAGGTTGAAAAATTAATAAATTACCTACAATTTCAGTTGGGCTGGAAAGCAGTAAATAAACTGTTGTAAATAGTGACGTCAGGTAGTACACGCTGGAGTAATTAGTGAGAAGTTACTTAAGTACAGCAGGTATTTGGATTCCTCTTGTATCAATAGTTTCAAGTAAAAATGAAAACATTTGGTAGAGCAGACTTCCTGTAACAGTGGAGGGTACAAAGGCTGACACTGGGATATAAACTGTCATTTCTCTGTGATGTTATGATGGCTAAAGCTGTGTGTTACTATTTCCTTCCTCCCCTGATCAGAAACAGGCATCCACTGACCGCTGGGAGATCACATGCTATACTTCTGACATCTTAGAATGACTCCAGAAAGCCCCTGGCCATGGGGAACAGGATTAACCTGCAGTGAATGTTGCTGTACATAGTCAGTGAGTTAGATCCTATAGGGTTCTGTGGGGCAGAAGCAGCCAGTCAGCTGCAGCAGCTCAGGGCTGCCTTAGTCCTTCTCTGGTGCTTTGATGGGTGATGATTTGGGGTTTGCATGTTTACCAACAATTACAGTGACTACTCTAGCGTAATCCCCTCAGTTTTCTTCCCTCCTCCCCCTCTCAAAATTAGGTGAAAATGTCTCTCTTCCTGGAAAGCTCCTCGAGATGTGAGGTTCGAAGTCTGTCACCAAACCCGGCACTTCATAGCAGGATCCATGTTGTCTTTTGTGGTGCAGGAAAAGGCTTCAGAAAACTCTGGAGAGTTCTGCAGTGACCCGAGAACCCTTTAAAACAACAATAGCTTGTTATTGCTGCTTGTCTTTGTTTGAAACAAACAAGACAACCCATATTTTGTAACTTGTTTTTTTTGTGCATCACTTTGCATCACCTCACGCTAGTGGGGAACGCCCGTGTTGCTTGCTCTGTTGCTTCATTTCCCCTCAAGGAATGTTTTTGCTTTCTAGTTTGTATAGCCCTTATTGCAAGCCCCAAAATACAGGCCCTATCCCTTCCTCATTGCTGGCTCTCACAGCCCATTTATTTCACCTGGAACAGGTTTCTTGCTTGTCCATAGTTTTCACTGAGGATTTTCTCAGCTACGTTTTGCTGACAAGTTTGTTGGTGACAGGAGAACAGGACCCTGAGGTCAAGGACTGCGGTGTAACTTGTCAGTGAATGTTCATTTACATTTTGACACCAACCAAGTTTTAGCTGAGATCATACTGATTCCCTGGGCATTCTCCATGAATGTTCCAGTGATGAGTTTCCTGGCAAAAAGACTCGTACAAACAATGGCTTTCAAATGAATACGAGGCCCTTCCGGCTAAGACTGATTTTATATGCGTAATTATGAACATGTGTGAATAGATCTGCTAAGAGCTGCTCATTCCTTCAGGAATGGGAATATAGCAGCACATACCTGTGGAGGAGATTTCAACTACAATATAATATACAGATACTGATGGACATTGACTGTGGGCCAGGAGTTCTTTAAAGAATTGTTTGTTTATTTGTGGTTAGTCTGTAAATGATCTTAACCATTACATTGAACAGAACCAGGATGTGCCCACACAAGCTGAAGTGAAATTCAGCAGTTGGCACCTGCAACAGTTTGCCTCTAGAAGGCCAAAAGTGACTCTTCCTCACTGATCTTGGGAGCCAGCAGTGAACAGTGGATGGCACAGAAACAGGATTATCAAAAAATACATGCATTTTGGTGAACCTGTGCTTCATTGCTTGGAAGGACTAGAAGTGCTAAAATGGGATTTTGCCAGAAACAGAGCAAAAAGTATTTTGGATGTACTAAAATAATATATTAAACAGCAGTGGGATAAGAATCCTGCTTCGTTTACTGATATCCCCAGAACTACAGGTATTTGGTACCTGACCAGAAACAAGTCAAGGACTCTTACTGTACTTGCTATGTTTTAATTTTGAAGGTTAACACTCAGCTACATTGTCTTTCACCTGCTTTTGATGATTACCTGATCTAAGGCGTCTTTCTGTTAACTTCTGATTTTCCTAGTAGACACAAGATTCTCTCTGTCCAGTTGTGAGCCCATTAACTAAAACTGTACTATACAATTAACAGCTTTTATGCAGAGCTGCCTGTCCTACTTGTAAGGAGAAACAGTCTGTAGTCAGTGTAGCAGGTCCCATCCCACCCCCAAATAATAAAAAACATTGGGAGCCTTGGTGACACTTCAGTGGTATGTCATTAGGCATTAATTTTGTGGGTAGGTCTTGTGTGCTGAAACACTTCTGGTTTAGAGCTCTTGTGAGGCCTCATCCTGAAAATGACTCCACATTCTGAAAGTGTTGTATGGTTTTTCATTAATACTGTGTCATTCCAAATAAAGTTTATAGCCTTTCCTACTAAGGTACAGACAGCATAACGCAACGTAATATATCCAAGGTACACACAAACACAGTTACACAGAGCTGCTGAACTAGTGAACTGCAAAGGCCTCGTGCCTCTTCCAGATCAGATCTGCAGGGAGGTTCTGCAGAGCCCGGGGAGCCTAAGCCTCCTTAGCACTGTGACCAGACAAGAATGATTGTAGGGCCTGATGCACAAAGTGCCTCCGGGAGAGATCCCAGATAGCACAAACCACCCACACTGAGAGCCAAGCAAGGAGCACTGAAGAAACAGTCACTGCTTTCACTTCATGTTTGAGTATGTGGGATAAACAAGATAATTCTTTGGTGAAAAGCTGCTGAAAGAAAGATACTGGAATTAATGTGGTGGATTGTACTGGGAGAGAACTCGGCTATTGTGGGCTTGAAGGCTGGAGATGACTCAGCCTTCCAGAGCAAGCCAGTGCTGTGCCGGCTGCACTATTCCTGAGCTCATGGCGTTTGACTAAACAGGTTTGTCAGAGCACAAACGCTGTTACACGGCTGATGAATGGGCTGCTCTGACTGAAGATAAAAGAAAATATCCTTGTCTGGCCCAAAGGCTTCCAACCCGAGCAGCCACGTTTGCTGCATGCATGGCTTTACTGAGCTGAGCCCACCTGATCCTGAGAAGGCTGGCTGAGCACACCAGGCACAAAAGACCTGTTTGCTATTGCACCACAGCACTCGGCTTTGTTACTGAGAGAGGGGCATGATCTTCCACTGATTTTACCTGGGACTTCAGATTAGGACAAAAGTCCATCCATAGCCCTTGGTCTATGAGAACCCTATCAGGAGCTATTGAGGGAGCCAGGGGACTCTTGGAAGAGCCCTGGATCCCAGACCCAGTCACTGACTCTCTGCTGTAACAGTCATGCTTGTCTGGTGACAGCCAGGGAATGGTGTTTGTGTCCTGTGATGAAGACTGTTCAAAGCTGCTCCATGGTGTGGACAGAATTGAGTTGTATCATCTCAAGTGTGAGGACAACTCTCCTTCATCCTTTCTCTGCCTGCGGAGCTTCCTGGGAATGGCTGTGCCTGTTTGTGCAGCGCTGGGCTGGGCTGGGCTTGGGAGGGAGAGGTACTGTCCCCTCTTAAGCCTGCTCAGTGTGCTCTGCCTGTAGCTGTGTGTGTGTTAAACCTGCCCTGGGAGGTGCAGGGTCCTTGCAGTCCCACAGCACACAGCCAGGGTGCACTGGGAACTGCACTGAGGGTGAGGGGATGGGCTCACCTGAATTTGCCCGGGCTGTGCACGTCTGTCTTGATGGAGTTCACGGCATATTCTGGTCTGTATGTTCCACACCAAACCTGCACAGGTAACAGGGGAAAGCACTGTTAGCCCTAAGACTGGCCAGCAAGAGACCTGCTGTCATTTAATTATGAAACACTTACAGTCATGAGAATAAATGTCACGTGAGAACATAGAAGAAAAAAAGGTGTATTTTGTTAAAAAAGTATATTGTGGTCCTCAGACAAAGGCACTTGGGCACAAGAAACTTTCTACCGGACTTAGGAGTGGCTGGATTAATTTCTTCAGGGAGAATAAAAATCACCTAATGAGTTAATTTTCACTGCTTCGCAGTGAACACTGCCTAACTCTGCAGCTCTTCCAGTTGTGGAAGTCAACCTGCTCTTTCTGACTTACTGATAACTGTAACTGAGGTGATTTTCAAAGCCTTCAGGCAAGAAGTAAGGAATACCTGTGCAAAGTTCAGGAAAAACAGCTGTTTGTGGTTCATGTCGAGACCAGGAAGAAGTTTTTCTTTTCCATGCTTTCTCACATAGTTTTCATAGGCCTGTAGAATGAAGTGAATAGAAATGTTAAAACTTCCAGCCCAGAAAATCAAAACAAAATGATGACAAGGAGGAACATGGATTCCCTGACATAATTAATCATGGACTCCTTGGCCATCCATCCCACAGGTGCCACCTTTAAGCACAGTGTGACAGGGCCATTTCTAAGAACTGTGATATTAATTATCCAATGCTGCATTATGAAAAGGAGAATTTTTCCATTGTGGTTTTGTTGTTTGTTTTTGTTTTTTTTAGTGAGTTGCAGACTTTAAAACCTTTCCACATGTTTCATGTTTCTTATGGAGACGTGTGTCAAATGATGTGTTGTTAGTGTATCGCTGCTGATGAAAGATGCTGGAGAAATGTTCTGCCTGAAGTCAGGGCCAAGGTACCACCTGAGTAAAGCCAATCAACTGCCCAAGTGCAGCTGAGGAATGAGCGAATAGCAGGTCCATGGAAAAGGCTCGGGAAGTTTCAGTGGATACCAGCTGAACAAGAGCCAACAGTGCCAGAGCACTGCAAAAAAGGCAAGTGTCCTACTGGGATGTATAAACAGGAGGGGCTTAGATCAGATCCATGAAGTAATCCTTCTACTCCACTTGGCACTGGGCAGGGCTCAGCTGGAGCACTCTGTCCAGTTTTGGGCACTGCCCTTCAAGAAAGATGTGGACCAACTGGAGAGAGTCCAGAAGAAAGCAGAAAGAACGAGCAGAGGTCTAGCAAACATGACCTATGAGGAAAGATTGAAAGAATTGGGTTTGTTTAGTCTAAAGAAGAGAAGTCTGGGCCTTGAAGCTTGTAAGTCTTCAAATATGTAAAAGGTCACAGGAAGGAAAGGAGCAGATTGCTCTGTTGGCGCTGCGGGAAGCAAAGCCGTGATGGCACTGGGAGTGCGTGAGGAGAGAGCGGGACGGCTCCTGGGGCATGTCTGAAGAATACAGAAATGCTTTATCCTACCTGCTGGAGAGGGGGGTGGACTAGAGACCTCTCAAGATTCCTTTTGGACCTTTTTACTATTTATATGGTATCATAGTAATTTTTAATACTGCTGACCTGATTTTAGTCTGGCTACTCCCATTCCTTTCAGAAGGAGTATCCTCTTTCATGGCTTTGTACTTTGCACAAATGTTCCAGTAACTGAAGATCAGACTAATCTAGTAAGTTCGATGCCTCTTTTAGGCTTCCAAGTAATGCTTTAAATTCTCATTAATAACTGTCTTTGCCCTCAAACATGTTCATTTCCAGTGAAGGAAGTTGCTGAGGGCTTTCTTGCAGAAGTTGTGATGGTAACTTGGGGAAGTGTGAGCTGGGCTGTGCATCCAGCTGGCTCTTTGATGAGCAATGACAGCATTCAGTTGTCAAGTGTTGAATATTTTGCCACAGAACAAGGTGTTCAGGGAAGGAGAGGGAGGATCATGTTGTTAGGCTTGCAACCACCAGATTTGTGAATAACAAGTTGATAGAGAAGCTGACTTGGTATTCTTCCAAACCACATTCACAAAAAACCCCTCTGTCTCTTCAGCTGTCATTCTCAAAGGTGGCCAGTCTAGGGAGTCCAGCATCTGTTTCAGGAAGAGAATGAAAGGAAAGCCAAAAAGCATCCAAGCTCTCATGGAAGGCTAACACAAGGAGTCCAGATATCAGTGACATCTTTGGATACCTGTACAGGGAGCCCAGGTCACCTGTACAAGATGAACAGCAAAGTGTCTCACATTTATGGAGCAGAAGAAAGTCATTCTGTCTCCCCTTTCTGGCATAAAGAAGCTGGTGAAAAAGATAGCCAGAGAGAGACAGCTGCTGGGTATGCACATCAGTCAGGTGATGGTCCAAGTGGGATTCGGTGAATGTTTTCATTCTACACGTTCTTTATTCATGAAGGAAAAATAAAAAACGGAAGTCAGCTGAAAGAGAGTGCACTAGGAACAGGTAATATGTAGCCTGACAGGACTAACAGGACGACAGAAATACCACAACTGGCCAGTGGTTTCAATCCCTGCCTCAATAGCACAGTAGGTCTGGTGCTGTCCCTCACACAGAAATTGTGTTTCTTCTTCAAAAGCGCTGCAGCCAATTTTCTTAATCTCTGACAGTTTCATCTGACATAGAAAAACGGATACTTCTTACCTTGTATGCTTGTCTCACACCCCCATTATCAGCAATGTTTTCTCCTAGTGTATTGATTCCACTGAGCTGTAAAACAGAAAGGAAAAGTACAGTTTTCTGAAAGAGCAAGCTCATTCAGGGCCTGTTAACACCAAACTTTAGCAGATTATGTTAACATCTCTGAAAAGTCATGTCTCCCTTGTCTCAAAATCCCTCTAGATACTATTGTTTTCCCTAATTCTCTTCCTTCCCCTCCAGGCAACTTTGTAGGCTCTGTATCTTTTTTACCCAGATTCTCTGCTGCTTAGTCATTGGTCCCTTATTCTTTCTCTTTTCTCCATGTCTTCACCCCTCAGTTTCTTACCACAGTTCCAGTTAGAGGAAGTGGACAGAGTCCATATAGTCTACAGAATAAGTTAAAATCAAAACTCAAAGTAGTTGAAATTTTCTGTTAACAGACATCAACAAACCTGTTAGAAGGTATTTTCCTGGGTATTAGGCAAGTTAGGTACCTTTTTGGTAGCCAGATACATAGATGATCTCTATTTAGCTGGTATTCCCAAGTCAGTCAAGTATCACTAAGATTATGAAGCTTTGGTAATGGGGAATCTCTGATCTTATTTTTAAAAAATCGTATTTTCAACCTTTTCCATTTTTAGTGGCCTCTCTCTGAGTCCTAACACTTTAACACATGGTTTAGGAAGAACCTCAGGGCTGGGAGTTTTATCTTTTCCCTATTCTGTGTGATGGAATATATTGTCAGGCTCCAAAAAAACAGGCAGTAGAATTGAGAGAAATTGCTTCTTGTGGCTGCCATTTACCACTTAAAGCAGCACAGGGAGTTTCACATAAACAGGACGTACATTCTGTCCCCCTGCCAGGTCCCAGGAGAAGTTCCCATACTGGTACACCATGCACTGGGAGAGCTCCTTGAAATTGCGTGCTGACTCTTCAGTCCACCAGTCCACAAGGTCTCCATTCTCATTAAAATTTCTGCCTGTAATAATACATTAAACATAATTATGGATATGGGAAAAGAGTGTTTGATACAGTGAGGGTAGCGAGTCAGTCAGACTCTCCGTATTGTGGTTTTGGGAGGACAGTACTGTAATGCCTCAGAAATCCAGATCTGATGTTACATAAGGCCGTTCCTCTTCCTTTGCTGTGCTGCCTGGAAGGATCAAAAAGCCTCTGTGCGCTGAGTGCCCTGTCAGTGAGCTGAGCCCCTTACCGTTGTCGTCGAAGCCGTGGGTGATCTCGTGCCCGATGACCATCCCTATGCCGCCGTAGTTCAGGGACTTGGGCTGGGAGGCGCTGAAGAAGGGGGGCTGCAGGATGCCCGCGGGGAAGACTGCAAAACACCCACACACAGTCAGGGCCCTGCCTCGGCACCCTCCCTGTGCCCCGGGCACACGCCACTGAATGGGCTGCTCCCACAGATCCAACAGGAAGGGAACTGGCACATGGGAACGGCTGTAGGACAGCGGCAACAGAGCAGCAGGACCACTCCGCTCTTCAGACACTTCAAAATCACGATCAGCTTTTGCTTTGTTACTATTTTACTTTGCAAAGAAAGCAGCTTGCTCCAATTTACATCACTTGGCGTTCTCAGATTCCTGTCTCACCATTAAATAAACCTCACAACATCATGGGAAGTGGGAGGGTGTTCCCCAAGAAGAATAAATTATTTGATCATTGCACCCATTACAAATCAATCTCACAGACAGGAATTTATTCTTCCACTGAAAATACCAGTAACTCCCACTAGAGTCAATAAAAATAGGCCAAGCTGGCAATGAAAGAACTGGAACAAAGCAGTTCTTCTCACCCACTTCTGTGCTCGTTTTTCTAGGCTTTTAAGAAACAATTCAGTAAAAAAGAAGTCATGTTGCAATTCTGATCTTCTTATAAATTAAGAATAGTAAAATACTATAACATATTCTGTTCAGTCTGTATCTTGTGCGGGCAGGCCTTCTCCCTTCCCCTGTGCTGCAATAATTCTCACTACAGAACTGGAACAGAAAATAGGAATTAGGTGACAGTTTTCACACAGCAAGAGAAAGAACACAGATACTTCTTGCCTTTCAGCATAAATCCAGTTCAGTTCTAGGGGTTTATTTCAAGAGGAGAAAGAGCCATAAGGAAATTGAGAAATAATAAACAGGTTAGAAAAAACCCAGTTGTGCTGTGCTATGCAAACTGCTGCCACAGCAATTCTGTTACATTGCTAGTTTGATTGGAACCAAATATCCAAATGTTTTGATGTTGTTATCAGAAAGCACTGATAGTAACAGGAGTGTGTAAGTGCCATGGGGTGTGATGGGCTGACTGGGAAAGGAGGGATCTCTGGACTGGGCAGATTGTTGGCTTTGGGAGCACTGCCAGGGGATGGGCACTGGGAAGGATGTGAAGGCTCAGAGCCAGGTGGCCCCTGAGAGAACACACTGTGGTCTGTCTGACCAGCAGCACCTCAGCTGGGATTTTGGAAGATTCCTTATGGTCTGAGTGCTGATGGAACAGTGGACACCAGACCATATTCAAATGTAATAATAGAGCTCTAAATTTCCTACACATCATGCACAGAACTGCTCTGTAGATTTTTTCTTAAGCCTAATACTAAGCTAATTCAGACATCACTCTAAAGATCAGACTGCTTTAATTATCCTGTGCATGCCATAGTTAAAGGATGAGGTAAGATTTGATGGCTCACATTAACTGCCAGTCACCAGTTTCAGTCCTCCTGATTCCTTCCCTATGAATTACTGAACAAAGCTATTTTAAACAAAGCCTTCTGAGCAGGTTTTTGTGCTAAATGCTCCATAAAGAGCTAAATGCTCACATAAAGAAATAATGTTGTTTCCTTTCTGTGCAGGGCCTTGCAGGAGAAGGTTTCTCCATTTTTGTAGACTTGTTTTCAGGAGTTACACATGGCTCACAGTGCCTCGCTGATGGCTTAGAAAGGACCCTGCAGGCTGTTGCAGAATGGATATGATAGAAATCCTGAGGGGCATAATTAATGTTGTGACATGCTTTGTGACTCTTGCAAGACTTGTAGCACTGCGAAGGGAGCCAGGATGGTTCACAAGAGGAGAAACCTCAGGACCTTCACATGGTTCTAATTGGTAGCTAGAGTGGATATTTTTTTATTTCTTTAAAAGCATTTTAATGCTCTGTCTTCTGTGTTATTTTTAACTGTGGATGGTTTTGGGTAGGCTGACATTAGAAATCTTTATCCTCAGATTTGTAATATCAAGATTGCTTCACTTCTTGATTTTAAAAATACACACACACACATACATATATATATAAAATAATTTTGCTGTTTAAATCTGTATTGTGTTAGTACTTTGGTAAACCTTACCTATCTGATTTCTGCTTGCTGAGTAAAAAGCATTGACAACAGCAGCTCCACTTATCCACCTGGTAACAGCAGAAGAACAAATGTTAGAATTTCAGTTCTTAATGGCAGAGTTAATGATTACTAGACTAAACCTAGAAACTGTGTAACGGAATTGCAGAATAACTGAGGTTGGAAGGTACCTTCTCCTGCAAACTGGGTAATAGAATGGACACAATATTATTAAATACTTACTCCTCTTTGTCCACCTTTTCTCTAAGCTTTTTCAACCTTTTCTTCTGGGTAAACACTAAATTTTGAATAATGTTTTCAAAGTATTCGTCTTCTTTGTAGTTCAACTAAAAAGAAAAGGGAAGGAGTTAGTGGTGATGTTACTATTTGGAATAAAAGCCACATGGATCAGGGAAATGCAGCCTTAAGCATGATGAGCTAAGGAACACACTCCTAAGACTATTTTTTGATTCACAGTTAGACCTTAGTTTGCAGTGCTCTTCTGCCATGTCACAGAGTTGATATTGTAGGTGGATATATGGCAGCAGCTGAGTATTTTTTCCAGAGCTCTTTACTCCCTCTTTATATACATATTTTGAGTGGAGTTCAGTACAGTGTTGACCTTAACCTGTGGGAGTTGCCTGCCTAAAACCAGTAGCTACCAGTTGGGTGAGCTGGAGTTCCACTTTGGCACGAACACACGAGTGAGAGGTGTGTATGTGCATCCACTGCAGCCACTGCTGGGTCTCTGAGGACCCTCTTCTAGTTCTCAGACTTACCTCCTGGTACTCACTGTTGAGCTTGTTGTCGTCTGTCATGATCTCGTCAGGATAACCAATCCTCTCTCGAATTGCCCTTGCCTGGGGACAAGAGAATTTGATACCCGTAGCAAACCCAGCCATGTCTTTAAATCAATCATAAATCATATAATACAGGCAATATGGAAGCTACTGCAGAAACCACAGCATGTTGGTTATATAGAGGTTTTGCTTACATTTTTTATTCACTGGACACACTAGTTTATGGTTGCTCCTGATAGCTGGTCAGGTCACCAGAAGTCATTCCTTTCCATTTTCAGTATTTCTTTCCTGTACATATTCATTATCTTGCTCCTTAATTACTGACTTGCTTGAAAAGTCTTAATCTTGTCTACAGATTCCTCCTATTTTGTGTGCCTATCTCCATGGAATCTATAGACTGCTGTGCCTATATACGTGCATTTGAATGTATAAAATCGTGGTAGAAGTTACTGCTTATTTTTGCCAGGACAAACAACTGAAATACAGATTTTTATAGCAATACACATTACCAATATTTAAGACAGAGCTTACTTTTTGTTCTGCTCTCTTTTTGGTCTCTGCATCCATCCAGGGAAGTTCATCTAAGGTTTTTATGAAAACATCACGTATATCTGCAATCATTTCCTCGACCTGGAAGAAACCACCGGCATGTTACAAACACACAGAAAACGGTGTTACTTCTCCACAGCCATAGTTTGTTCAGTGCAGACCCTTTTTGTGGGGGCTCACACGTAAAACCTGTGGCTCCAGGTCCAGAGCACATTCAGCCTGTTCGTGGGAGGGGAGGGGAGGGAAGGGAAGGGGCATGAGCTCACAAGGCAATGCAGTTTAGTCATTCAGGTCACCAAAATCTGACAGACACCCCTCCAATGGATGTTTTGTATCTGATGGAATTGTTGTGCATATGAGAACCCAAAAATGGGCTGTTTTACACCAGGATTCCAGGGGTGATCAGAGTCAACTAAGGCTTCACTTCAGGTTCATTTTCAGCAACTTTCTGTGTGACTGAAGGCAGAGACAGCCAGCTGTCCCTGTGGCCATGCTGGCAGGATGGGAACTGGTGTCAGTCTCGAAGAGCAGCAGTGGCTGCTGGTGTCAGTGAGTGCTGCTCTTGGGCCGGGCACGAGCCACCGCTGGTGTGCCAGTGATGGACCTGCCCAGAGCAAGGGGAGCAGGCACGTGCCTCTCTCCCTCCAGGGCACCTGCAATCCTCACATTTCACGTGTCACTTTGATAGAAACTCCAATTTTTAAAACTTCGTAATAACTGCTATTGACACTAATAAAAACTTAGAAATCAAACCCACTTTGATTACACCGTAACAGAAAGGGTAATCAAAGCAGTATAAAGAAGTGCATGGTAAGCAGTGATGAAGTGACACTTTGATGGCACTTGAGCTGAGTTTGCTCAGAGCTTTACCATGTGTTTGCTGTCTCCAGCAAAAGCCTCCTCCACGTAGAGCCGTCCCACCGCGTTCTCCATGTTCCCGTTGACATAATTTGCACAGCGACGCCAAACAGCTGTCTCTGAGGTTGTGCCATAAAGTGCCTGTGAAACACAAACAACAGGTCAGACAGGGCCATCTGGGCCCTCAGGCGGAGCAGAACAGTGACTGACTGCCAGGTGTGTGTTTCAGAGGAGCCTCCTCAACCTTAAACACACACATTTAACTCATACTTGTGTTTAGGGCATTTAGGTGGACTCACTCTGGAATAGGAACATCAGTCACAGGGTGGGGAAGGATGAGGATCATCAGCAAAATTCTTTATCCTTTTAAAACAGGAAAGGTAGAAGGAAACTGGTCTAAAAGCTAAAGTGGCAGACGAAGGGGAATACCCTGACACATCACTGTCACTGGTCCAGGGATCTGTGTTGCAGTTCCAGCTCTGAAAGGGCAATTGTGATTAAGCAGCAAATTCACTTCTGCAGTGCTAAGACTGTGTTTTTCACCCAAGCAGCAGCTTCTGTCAGAGCCTCCCACCTTGGGGAGCTTGTGAAGTAGAATCTCCTCTGCTCTATGTGATGTTGCTACAAGGTGTGCAACGGTTTTGTCATAATAATGTAAATACGTGATACCACATTATCATGATAGGTGATAAAGCTGGGTGGATAATACAGTGATATGACACTGGAATGCAAGGAGTGAGATTACACCTGCTGATCTCCAGGAGAGATCGTGGAATGCCATTTGACAGCAAACTGAACATGATCACTGCCAGTTTATTTAGTGGAAATAAATACAGTGGGTATTTAGTATGAGAAACTTACCTATACTATATCATATAATATTAATGAATAAGTAGTAAATTGTGTGATTTTATGCATGACTATGATAAAAACTTTTTCTGTTGTTCTTTCAAACTTTGCCATTTTTCTTAATGAGACTTCCTCAGTGAAGCCCTGAGATGTAGTGGGGGATGTCTTTTGTTTATAGAGTGCAAACCACAATACTGATGATGCACAAAAGCCAAATAATCACTAAGACGGCCCTGTTCAGTTATATAAAACTGAGCAAAACTATTTGGTCATTGACTTCTGCAGGTAATTATTATAATTTTCTGTAGTGAGCTCCTTAAAAAGCTGCATATTTGTGTTAAATTATTTCTTATGTCACTAACTGATAAAACAAAATGGCCTTGACTGTTTTTAATGGAGCTCAGCAAAAGTGTAGGAAATTCTGCTGTGGAAACCTAAAGAACTTCCATGTCCAATCTCTGAAATTGTTCAGCATTTCCTTAAAAGCACTAAACTATCTGCAGGATCAAATGACTGAAAGACAAGGTTGGGCCCATAATGTTTGCCTTGGAATGTATTGCTCTGGATGCTAAAGAGTTTTTAACAAGTCAATCAGAACTGCAGTCCCCTGCAAATAAACGGAACCGTTCAGATACCAAAATGGGAATTCATTTAGACTCAGAAAAACACTAGCCCAAGTACCAGCGCAGTGCTTTCAAATCCACTCAGCTATCAGGCATAAATCACATAAATTATGGATACACTCCAGCAGAGGCTCAGCAAACACATCTGGCTTTTGTGCGCAAAATCCAAAATACATTAAATATTTATACACTACAGCTACAGAAAAAATTATCTTTTGTGGTTCTCCAAAGTCATCTTTACCACTTAGAGAGAGATGAATTTCTGCACCTTTCGGAAAGCATTCCTTGTGTCCTTGTAGTCCTGGCTGAGGCTGTTGACAAGATCCATCACAAACCGCCAGGTCATGTAATTTTGAAGGTCTCTGTTTCACAAAAGAACAACAATAATAAGCTGGTAACGTTTTGAGGCTTTTAAAGTTTACTGGAAAGAAAACACAGGTGCCAAGAATACCTCAGACACCTACCTGTGGGTGTATTTACTGAGAACAGACCTGAGCTTCAGAAGGTAGTCGGGGTCATAAACAATGATGTGTTCGGTGTTGTCAACGTTGATTTGGACAGTTGACATGATAGCATTTATGAATTCTGACCAGTTGAATGTCTGGAAAATGAGTATGCTGTATTATATGGCTCAGTCATAAACAATCAGCCTTTACCTGTCTTTTCCAGTTTAAGTATGTTTGCATGACACAAATGCTTTACCTTTAGTTTCTCCAATAGCTGCACTACTTGTAAATGGGGTGATCATCATAATAATGGTCTGAGATCATTTATAGGTCTAAAATCCTGTTAAAATAGGGTGGTATTCAGCAGAAAGGGTCAAGACATTTCTTTGATTTCAAACTAACACAATTTTTTGTTAATTTTTAAAGTTTTTGTTCTGCCTATTGCTTTTAAAAATGTTGATGATTTTTCCCAGTCTGTATCTTTGGAAAGCTTTACTGGAAGAGGTAACATGTTCCGTCAGGCAAACGAACCT
The DNA here is from genome assembly GCA_035583155.1 of Acropternis orthonyx. NCBI lineage: Eukaryota > Metazoa > Chordata > Aves > Passeriformes > Rhinocryptidae > Acropternis > Acropternis orthonyx. The sequence goes on along the minus strand of JAWWEU010000011.1, from coordinate 929,539 downwards.
AGCTGAGGAGAGCAGAAAAGCTTTCAGGAACAATCACTGCAGGTGTGAGGGAAGCACAGCAAACTTCAACCTAATCTTGGGAATTATTGCTCTTCTATCCTTAGACCATTGCAACAACAGTACCAACTCTTATCATGTATACTTTGAGCATTTTGGAAAAAATTTAAATTACTGCTCTGCAGCACCCCCAGGAACTAATAATAACCAGGGCAATGCCATTCTGTGACAGAAGCTGGTTTTTGACAGGATGACTCTAATGGTAACCAACTGTACCTGTGGGAGAAGGTGAATTATGGAATCAATTAAGCCAGGCAGGAGGAAACTGTCAGAGAATTAAGGTGAAGAATTTAAAGTCAATAAAATCACAGGGATTATGAAAGTGTGGCACTAATAACAGTGTTTTATAGCACCTTACTGGCCTCAGAAGCCTCAATAAAAGTCATTTAGGATCAAATAGACCCACGTCTAGTAGGACACAATGATCCTGAGGAGACACACCTATGCTAGCAAACGTTGAGCTGGTTTTTAGCTAGACTCTGGTGCCATGAACTAGAGGCTGTGCTGCACAGACAGCACATGGCTGGGGGTGAGAGCAAAGGCAGGGCTGACATGTCCGGGAGGATTGTCCTGGTTCATGGGCTGGCTTCCTGGGCTCCTTTGTGCTTGCTTTGGGAGCCCATCTTAGAGAGAGGATGTTGGAAAATCAGGACTTCTTGTTCTCAGTCTGCAACTCTGGATAAACACAGCAGGGCATTCCACTACTACATCCCTGAGCCAGCTGGTGGCTACAGACTGGCCTTTGGTCCTGGGCCCTCGGGAGCTGCCGTGGGAATTACGGGAAGGGGATTTATTGGTACTCTGCAAGGGCTGCAAGAGGATTCTGATTGCCAGCAGAGTTATGGATGTGTCAGCTTGGCAAGAATGACCGTCCTGAACCCATGAGGACAAGTCACACAATCCCAGAATCCCAGAATGGTTTGGGTTGGAAGGGACCGTAAAGATCATCTACTTCTAACCCCCTGCTGTGGGCAGGGACACTTTCCACTGGATATTTGTTTTCCTTTGTCCTTTTCCACTGCTTTATGTTGAGGCAGAGGGCAAGGTCTGCCTTTAGATCAGGAGAGACAGTGAGTACAGAAGCACAGCCTTGTACGTACAATAGAGTGGCATCAGAAGTTTAAGTAAGACTGTGCACATCAGGGATCCTGTTCAATTGCAAATATATCCCAGCATAAGAAAGAAATGTCTTTAGCAGAAAAAAATGTCAGGCTTCCCTGTTTAATCTCATGAGTGATAAATTAGAGGTTAAAATATCAGATTATTGATCACTCACCTTATTATTGATTTCCAATGAGAAGTTTTTTTGGACTTCTGCCAAGGTCATTTTATTGTACAGCAAAAGCGGATCATTTCTGTCTTCAGATTTTGTTGTTGCCTATCAAAGTTAAAATGAGAAAATTTTGAGTCAGTTCACAGGAATTGGGGTTCTGCTCAGGATGCACATGCTACCCTATCTGTTCTTTCTGGAGCCACTCTTCAGCCAGAGAGCCCTAACCCACCACTCACACAGGCTCAGTGTCAGTCTGGGTAATGTGGGTTTGCACCAGGGAGTTAAATACCTGCATCCAGGACAGCAGATTTTACCCATCTGAAAGGTTTTGAAAAATCAGTCATGCCAAGCCTCACTTTATCACTATCCTTCTCTTATGCTTCCTCTTCCCTATTGTTCATTCAGTGTTTTCCCTGTGTTTTAACAAATTCCCAAGAGCACCATGTCACCCCATGCTGAGTTTTGGATGGAAGGTTAAAACCCAAGGCAGAGGCAGGTTCCCCACCAGCCCCTGGACTCTCTATCAGCAGCAATTGCTGCAGAGACATTGCAGGTGTGGGTTCCTTTCATACTCCTCTTTGAAATCTTTCTCCAATGAATTCCTTTTCTGATAGTAATTTTGCATCTCTGACTGAGCCCAGAGGTGTGTTTCTCAGGAAGACATGAAGAAGTCAAAATCAGATCGTTTTAGTTCATACAAATGGTTTTCCCAAACACATGCCCTTACTATCAGTGTAACTTAAAAAATAGCTGAAGATAGAAAGTATGTATTTAACTTGCTTCATAGTCATCCTCAGCTTCAGGTCCTGCTGGAGTAGTTAATAATCATAAGCCATGGTTTGCTCTTGAATGCCTGAATTTCCATTTGGCTTTCTCCATGCAAGTTCACATTCCCACTATTTCTCCAGAATCAAACTCATGATATTATTTTTTCTTTGTTCTTTTCTTTTAATGGAGAACAGCGTTTTGATTAAAAATGCCCTTGGAACAATCAGCATTGTGGAGCAGCTTGTGCAGCACAAACATGACTTTGTGTTCAGGGCAGGCCAAGGGCTGGGAATCTGCTGCTCTGGGATCCAAACAACCCACGGGGAAACAGGACAAAGGGAGGAGAGGCCCCAAAGCATCCCCCAAAATTCACACTCCAAACCACATTAAACAGAACCCAACTCTGAGTCTCTCTCTTCCTTCAGGGCTTCTGTGAACAGAACAGGATAAAACATTTGGCTCCTTGGAAAGCAGCTAACTCGGATACTTTCCCTTGCTCCTTACAGGACATGTCTGAATTACTGTGTTCCTCTTAGGTGTAACATTTGTTTTTGGCTCCACAAAATAAAATCAGCAAGTCACTTAACAACTCAGTTTACAGTTAACTTCGTTAGGTATTAAGAAAAAAGTCAGTTATGTAAAGAATACATTAAAAATGTTTTTCTTACATTGGCAATCTCTTTCTCCAGGTCCATAACTCTATTCATTTGCTGAGAAATGTCATCCTCACTGAAAGAAATATTTCTCTCTCGTAGGATTAGTTTAGCTACAGAAACCATGAAATCAACATAGGCAGAACATGCCTGTTGGGAAAAATAGGAACATTTTAAAGACAAAACTCTTCAGAGTAGAGCATACCTTGATTATAGTTAAAATTTCATATTCATTTTTATGAACTATGGATCTTCATCCCTTACTTAAACAGTTTAATTTTATTCTGAAATACTGTTAGATCACAACTGGAAATTAACACTGAAAATTCCCTCATGGAAAACTGTTGTGTAATTGGAGCACCGTTCAAAGCTAAACATGCTCAGTGACTGCACTGTTTTCATTATTTCAGATGAAACATTTTTATGTCCATATTTAAACCACCATCTATGTTTTTTCTAGCTCACTTTAATTACAACTTCCAAAAATACTGCTTCCAAAGAGCAGTGTTCCCAGAACAGAAAACAAGGGAATTAGCACTGTGGGAAAAGCACTCCCAGCAGCAGTGACTCTCCTCTAGTACTTTTGGAACAGTCAGAAATCATGGTGCTCTATCCAAAGTTAGGTATACTATAGACAAGACAGTATATATTAAATTTAGCAGAAAATAATTCACCAAGGATAAGAATGTAAATAGGGCAGTAAATTCTTTGAAATGTCACGCTGTCAAATCACTACAGGTGTCATTAAATTTTATGGAACTTACTATTATTCTAATTCCTATTTGATAAGCTATATTCACTTTTCACTATTGAAAACAGAAAGCTGTTTTCAATATTCTTTTAAAATATTTTTAAATTTTAAAAAGTATATAATACTAGATTAGGTATGAAATAATAAATGTTTTATGCAATATACTGCAATCTACCAAAGCAGTGATTAAACCTAGAATTAATAAGGTGTGTATGTCATCAGCTTTATTAATAGCAATATTTTGGTACGTTCTGCTCCTCAGGCAGCATGACACACCCCTTTAACAAATGTCCCACGTGCAGCCATTCCGTAACTCCCCTCCTGGGCATCCCTCCCTCCCTGCAGCAGTGCCAGGCTGTACCTGGCTGGGGGGGTGGGCACTGAGCAGCTCAGAAAGCACTGTCGGCACAGAACTCTCAGTGCCACTGGTAGTCAAGATTATTTCGGCAGGAAGAGAAAAGCCCATGAAAACACTGACAGCTACAACGAGTCACAACAGACAGTGCACAGCAAGCCTGGGAAACCCATCTCAAAATTCAATACAGATATTACCCAAAACCAGTACGTCAACAGAGATTTTCAGGTACCAATGAGTGGACTTTGTCCTAAAGTGCAGCTCTTAGGTGAGGTAGCAAAGCACTCAGTCAGCTAATTTCACATGGCCTGTATGAATACTCTCAGCTATTTCTGGGAATGTCTGAACCACTCCCGTGTGAGCTGAGCCGTCCTGTATCTTACAAGAAAAGAAGACTTTTTAAATGCTGCTACTGACGGATTTCACTTGTGTGTCTGGGTGAGAGGCCCTGACGGAGGCAGAAGTCAAAGAGCAGGAGGCAGAGCTGGTGTTTGCTGTGAACTGTCCCAGAGTGCAGTGACACAGCAGGAACCAGAGCCAGGAACAGGCTCTGCTGTAGCACTGGCATGGCAGGGAACGGCTCTCACTTGGAGCAGTCATGCGAATGGGGAGGGTACCAAGAACCTCCCTGACAGTCATAAAGCTGGTTTTTCAGAATACTTCCTGCTTTGCCTTCCAGCAGTGCAAAGCTGATACTCAGGTAGGTCAGAGATTAGGCCAGGGATTGTCTCCCAGTGCCGCAGTGGACACAGTACAAGGAAGGAGCAGAGTGTGCTCCATGAGCCAGCTCCTAAAGGCCATCACATGTGTGATAATCATGGAGCTGAACAGTTCAGGTGGTAGTGACTGTCTTTGTAAGCATGTAATCTGTAATTAAATGTAGCCACTATTAACTGGTGGTAGGTCAGCAAAACACCTACAAACCCAAAATGGTTTGTACACTTTCACATTGTTTTTGCATTTAATTACACAGAAGAAAAGTTGTTAACGAAAGGTCACTGTGGTAGAAGTTTCAGCTCTGTAACTTCAGCAAACACAGACACTTCAGCTCCCAAGTACTTAAAGCACATCCAAGATTAGCAACAGGGATACAGTATCAGTGCTAGCAGGTTAATGAGAGCGTGTACAAGTAATGAGTAAACAAGAATTAAAGGAGACCATGTGAGGTTTCAGGTATCTGAGCTATTTCTGTGGTATCGCATACTTTCACTACAGCTGATGTAGAGGACTGTGATCTTTTCAAATCCTTCATGCAGAAAAGTGTGTCTTTGGTTCTGAATGGTTCTGTTTCTCTCTCCAAGCCTGTTACTGATCAGAGTAGTTCCCCTGCAGCACTTGCCAGTTGGTCCCAGTTCAGAAGTGGCCTCCTTTTCGCAGTGACAGAACAGGGCTGATGCATAACCACTCCTGTGCTGCCTTACACAACTCTAGACAGGGGAGAGCTCTTGATTCAGTGGTGAAACCTGGCAGAAGCTGCTTAACAAAGCTAAATGTTTCATGTTTATCTCCTTCCAAGAGGTCCTAAAAAGTCAAGTAGCTGTTCCTCCTCTGATCTGTATTATCATACAGGAATTGGGTGGCAAAGCTATGACTTTTCTTCCACATGTATGCTCAGTGCTTAGAAGAGGAATAGAAGGAAGGGAGGGAGACAGAGGAAGGAGACAGGTTGGGATGTCCAGCGTGTGGCAATGCCAGAGGAGTGCAGAAGGACTTGGCACACACTGGGAACTGGAGCCAAGACAAGCCCCCTGTGTCCTGGTGCTGCCAGGCAGATAAACCCAGGTCGCTAACATGGCATAACAATAATAAATTGTTACACTCCCTCCTATTCTTAGCCAGCTTAGTTCTTCTTGCTCTTAATCTCATCCTCCTGTAGCCTCTTCCATTTCCCTTTTGGCTCCCTCTCCTTCCTGCACACTTACCCATGTTAGAACTATCTCCAGTCTGTCCCACAGACTGTTGTCACCTGCAGACCAACCTTGGTTAAATGCTCATCATTATCACCTTTCCATCCCAGTTTCCCTAGTTCTCCCAGTGATGTTTTCCAGGGGCAACACTGGAATCTCTTTGAGGAAGGACTGTTCTGCTCTTTGTCTATCCCCACTCTTGAGGATGTGTCTGCCTTGAAAATATAGCCTAAACTGTCTCAAATATCATGAGTGATCTACCAGCTCCACCTTACCTCTTCGTATGCTCCAGTGCACTCGTAGTAGTCCCGGGAAGGCAGACCCAGCCCAGGCTGATCAATCTATAAATGCAAACAAAAATTGAAAAGTCTTCAGGACAAAATGGCAGAGCATTGTACTGTTCTTTTGTGAATTATGTGTGCTGATGCTTCACTCTGGCCAGAGGGAAGTTTCTCTCTCATCCTCACCTTTAATTCTTTTCACTCTCCCTATACTTTTTGTGTTTCTTTTCAGTCTTTTCTTTCGACTGCTGGACATTGCAAGGTAGCGGTAACCAGTGTGAAAACAGGTGAAGTCCAGGTGACAAAACAGCCCCCAGAGAAGCCAGGCAGTTGCTGCATCTCTGAAATTCATACATGTGAAGTGCTCATGGATCCATCTACCCACTGACAGGAGAGACTGGCCCTTTGCTCCTGTAACTGTGTGTAAATATGTGCCACTTTTATTACCATCTCACTGAAAACAGTGTATGAGTGCACAGAACAGGGATGTCAACTTGGAGAACAGACAGGGCACTGTGAAACAGTGAACTGAAGTTGAAACGGCATCAATTCACAAATTCGTCTACAACATGCTCTGGTAAAATTCAAATCACTGATGGTTACCATTTATGTCTGTGCCTCTATTTATTTGCTGCACTTTTATGATTAAGGCCATGGCACCCAGGGAGACTTACATGAATGATGTGTGCTGTGGAATTCTTATCATCTGTGCCAACAAAAAAATTGATAAGGACCTTTTTCCCATATCTGGAGTTGAGCTGTGCAATAGCTGTCTCAGCTGTCCAAGCAGCACCTAAGCAAATGAAAGGTGGATTCAGTCTCAATTTTTGGTAAGCAGTAAAAGCTACAGGAATGTAGATATTCTAATTAAAATAAAATAAGCACGGGTTATCTTACCATAGGAATCCTCCCACTTAGTTGTTGCTACAGGCCAGTCAGACACATTTGGCAGTAAACTGATTAAAGGCCTTCCACTTCTGCTATCAATCGCAGCTTTTGAAAAAAATAAAATGGGTTACCAGGACATTTTAAGCCCCACAAATGTTATACATCATAATGAGTTTGGAACAGTGAAGCTGAGAACTGTGTTTTCCCCATCACTACAGCAGCAGCTTGCTCTGATGTATGACTGTGCTTTAACATTTTATGTGAAAGCATTCCAGTCATGATGCAGACAGCATGTGCAGATCCTTGCAACCACAACACTGAAGAACTAGTCTTTTCTCTCTGCAGAGACCTTGAAATAATAGTCTTGGGAAGTATTAACATTATAGAAGCTATAAAAATGTGATATAGGAAGCCCTGCAAACTCTTTTACTGCTCTTTGTTCCAGGGGCAGAGCCCAGCTCAGGTTCTTGAATTAAGTGATCTCACTGTCTTCCTACAGCCTGGTACGCCAGGGAGCTTTCCCTCATCCCTGGTAATCTCTGTGAAAGAATTAACTCATATTTAACTGAAAAGATTTGAGTTTAAATATCTGCAGCAAACTAGTAAATTCAAGAGTAATGTAATCTCACCTCAGGTACCATAGCTAGTAAAGCAGGAGATACAGTACTGATTTTACAATTACCATTCTTATTTGACTCTCTAGAATTGAGGCATTGTAGTTTTCACAAAGAATTTCTGAAAAATTATGCACAGGATAGGGTACATGTGTAGCTGTATGATGAAGTGGAATTCTTTTGGATGATATTCAGATATCCTATAATGCAATAAATTCAGGAGACACTTACTTTCATTTATGCATGACCTGTACAGAGTTTTTGCCTTCTGCACTGCAGGGATGTCATTGGTGCTGGGCGTGTCAAGCACATCTGAAACACAGAGAGCAAACACATGGCAGTGTCTGAGCTGTGGTGGGGAGGCACTAGGGAACCGAGTGCATCCCATCCTGAGGGGGATGAGAAATACTCCCTCTCCATCTCTAAGTCCAGGGAGGATTTGCCTTTCAAAAGCTGAGGGGGAAAACTCTGGGGGTCAAATGCCTTACACTTACATCAGTCTGGGTTAATAAGTTGAGCATAAAGAAGTCAGGAGATACTCTGTGCGTCACCCTTGGTGAATCACAAATGCTCTGACTTCTCAGGGACAGCTTTTAGGTGACCAGACTCTGGTGTGAAGACACAGCTGGCAAAACCAGGAGGTAGGTGAAATAGAAGAAGGATATTCAGTCTGGAGAGAGACATTTGGAGAGTGTTTCCTGAGTATAAACTGACTTCTTTGTTATTTCTGTCTGAAAAAGGGGACTGTGCACGATTTGACACTTACATTTTGTGGAAAAGGGAATATTTGTAAGTTTATGATACAAGTAGTTGGGAAATGGCTTGCCTGCTCTTTGTGATTTCTGATGGAATAGGGCTATGCAAGACATAGGGCTGCCAGGGAGCAGCTTCCAGCATTCCAGCTGGCTTGGACACAGGCAGACCTCCTCCTCCTTCACCTGCCTGGCTGCTCTCTTAGTGCACGAGGGTCAGGATAGGCATTTCAGCAGATACCAGAAAGGGCAGGTCTGGTCAGCTCTGCCCCAGTGTCAGGACACAGCAGCGTAACTCCCACAGCCTTCTCCAAGTGAACAGTTTGGGGCACTGAACACAAACCCCTGAAATATATGGTAGTATTTTCAGCCTTGCTAGAAAACCACAACTTCTTAGGATAACATGTAAGGCAAAGAAGAAACTTTATATAGTCCACAAACCAACCCCACTGACCTTTTAAAACAACTTCCAGTTCGTCTCTCAGAATGTCAAAGTTGCTGTAACGGGAGCTGGTCTCTGGGATGACGTTCCTGCGCAGCCACCCCCCGCAGGCGTACTGGTAGAAGTCCCCGCAGGGCTGGGCGCTGGGGTCCATGTTCTGCAGGATGCGGGCGGCTGCAGGGGACACACGGCACGGCAAGCGTGAGAGGCGCTGCGGGAATACACCTGTCCTCTCGGAAGAGGAACTCATAAACACATTCCGTTTACAATAGGGTCAAGCCTGCTTGACTCTTCTAGACCAAACAAAGTACCTGCCAGTGAACAAGGAATTACTGTTCCTGGACTGACCACAACTTCCATACTAGCCAGTTGCCTGTGTTTACTGATGGGTAAACGGGTAAATGGGCTGATGGTCCTGCTCCTTGAGAGTGGCCACTCAGTTCTAAATAAAATGTAAATGTTTTGTTTACTGACTTACCCTTCTTTGTATTGAAATGTGGTGAAAAAAGACATTAAAGGCACAAGACGTAGCAGAGGTGACATATCCACTGGAACTATTTATGATGTAGGCTCAACTGAATCCAATCTATTTCAATAAAATACTGACTTTGTTGGGCCCTTTAAGTTCTTGTCAGGAAAATTTTCCTGTTGATGCTTTCCTGAAGCTACGCTCACTTTTTTTACTCTGCGTTCTATTCTAGAATGGGTAGTACCTCTTGCTATCCCTCTTGACCCTCTTGAAGTGGCTTGTCCAAGACTAACCAGTCACTGACCGATCATGACACGGGATTCTCCAGTGAAACCTGATTCCTTGATGGGAGTTTCCCAGCTGCTGTCCATAAACCTTCTGGGCTTTTTCCTACTCTCTTCCACCCAGACTGCTTTCATCACCAGGGTGCCAGCACAGTCTCTCACAGAAAGGAGATCCTAGGAGCCAGGCAAGAGCCAGGGATACCTCTGAGTTTCCCAGGATACTGAATATTCTTCCCATTTTTCTGACATTATTTTTAGTGAATGGTGAAGCTTGTGAGTTCACGTGCTCATTCTTTCTGCATAGGCAAGTCAAATATTTATAGTTATTTTTCCAGTACTTTCATTATTTTCCAAGTCTCTTGTGCTGGTGGAAATGAGAGGTGGAGAGAGAGTCTGTGGTGTTTATGTTGACTTGCCCCCCTCCAATTTTTCAGTTGGCTTAAGAGTATTATGTTCTAAGACATCAGAAGGTTTTACAATATTATGGTGTCTGCAAGATGGAAAAAGCCATGAAACACATGCTTTTTCATTTTTAGACTGTTTATCATAAAACCCACTGTGGAAAAAGGTACAAAACCTAACACCTGAGGGTTTTGCTTCTGAAGTCAATGGCTTCATGGTGACATCAATTTGAAGGGGTTCAGGATCATGCCAGCAAGCTAGAGACTGGGAAATTCAGTCATGTTTTTACTAAGTGTAACACTTGGCTCCAGAAGTCACTTCCAGTCCCAATGCTGGGATTGTGGAAGCTCTGGTATGGTTTCTGTCTTGTTTGCCCTTTTTCTTTCAGGGGAAGGGGAATGTTTTGAATGCTGCACTTCACTCCCAGCTCCTTGTATTTGCTGCAAAAGGAAGGTTGTAACTATTCCTAACATCTCCTGATTTAAGGGTATCCCTCTGAATGTCTCTGCTAGGCTGGCGCAGTGTCTGAAGGGCAACGCTGTCCCTCGGATTATCCTGGCGTGTGTCAGTCCAGCAGCAAGGACTTCAATAGCCAGGACTGCACATCCCAGCTGGCTCATTCCAGCAGTGTGCCAGCCCTGCCAAAAAGTAACAGCGGGACAGAGGGATATTCTGACACCAAGAAAAGATGGTGTCCTTGTCCACCGTCCTGTCACTTTGGAAAAAAACCCCCAACAAAACCCAGGAGAAATGTACATGTTGCTTAAATATGAGAAATAATTGACAGTCTGTGTAATAGCAAACCTGCCTTGGACTGGGGAATTGGCTTGCTCTACCTGGAGTGAGCACCTGCTTAACTCTCTGTCCCTGCTACTGTCACACAAAAATAATCATCTGCCATAACTTTTCTGGTGGAAGGTCCAGGCCAACCAGTATTGGCCAATCAACTTTTATCAAAACTTGAAGTTTAACTACTGCAAAAGTACCAGAAAGAGCTCAGTTATGGGAATCATGGTCTTTCACTTAGGGCTGCATGTGAAATACATACATTAAGTATAACTATGAAAAAACTACTCGAGTGTAATTGGCACACATGAACCCCAAGGTAATCATTCATTATTTGGCTGATACCACAGATTAATACAATCAAGGAAATGTGAATATGTTATGAATATTTTGTTATTTTACCTCTAATCCAGGTCAATTGATACGTATACAAACACAGGTAATACACAGTGTGCTTCTCCTTAGTGCTCAGTATTGCTTCAAGGAACTAGAGTTTGGGTTTGTGCCTGCCCTCACTGGTTTACTCAGTTCCCTGCCTGTCACTGAAAACGTACAGCCTTATCTCAATTACTTTTAATGATTAATTTTATTGTAGTACTCCTGATGGCCAGTTGTTGCTTTAATAGCTTACAAATAAAGTAATATAAGCTGTCATAACAACCAGTGACCTGGGGAGGATGCAGGAGCACCACAATGTGCTTACCTAGGTGAAACAGAGGAGAGATCAAAATCCCCTGTTCTCATCAGGCTGTGCTGTCTGAGGTCAGGGAAATGAGGTGTATCAGCTTATCCAAAAAATGCTCATGGTGTTTGGTACACGGTATCTGCCTGTGCCGCACTGCCATGGATCTCACACATCCATGGATAACACCTCCATGCAGTTACTGATATTTTACCCTGGGTATGACCAATTGAATTCCCATTACATTTTTTGTTCTGATCCTTATTGGAAACCCTTCTCTCATATGTTCTCTCAGCATCTTCCCTTCATTATTTTCCAGGGATTAAATGCTGTTAAAGCTTTTAACAGAAGGATAAGAGTAAAACTATTCTGCTTAATTCATTTAGGCACTTCTTGCTAGATCTTCATTTTACATTATGCCTCATTTCTCCAAACTTTTACTGCGTATCCTTTGGAGTTGGGTCATCATCACATAGTCTGTCTGAACTCCTTTTTAGCAGACATGTATATTTAGCTGAAATTAGCATTGCCAGAGATGAAGAAAATCCAGTAGATAACTAAGTTGATCATATTCCAAACCATAGCACGAGCTTCCATGGTGGGAGGAAAACACCTTGGAAGTGTAAAGAAAAAATGATGACCACCTGAAATAACTCCTATGTTTAGACCGTGCTAGTTACAATATGCAGTTATTGAGATCATGGACTGCCTTGGGGCTTCACCAACGGGTGACTCCAGCAGGACTGAGGTGTGGGACAGCTACCAGAGCTGCTCTGGCTACTGCCTAAAATGAGACTGAAACAAGGAGCCCCATGGAAGTAAAGAAGCTAGGGCTGAACTTCCTTAGGTTCCAGAGGGGCCAGTCATGGTGTAGAGAACCTGCATAAGAGTTCCACATGACACAAGATAACACAGAGCCATTAGGATGTTTATGATGCCTCTCCATGGGAGGTTGCCAAGGCTGAACAACAGGCAAGGTGTTTGCTTAGTAAGGCGAGAGTTCACAGTGTGGTGCTGGGAAATGAGCCATGGTACAAGATTCTGGTTTAGATCCCTTGGCAACCTCTGTGCCTGGGCCACAGCCTTTGTGAACTTGGGGGCCAGGTTATTCTGCAGGGGTGCAGAAAGATAAAGGAATGAACGACTGCCCCACAGTCACACCATGAGAGTGTTTTCAGGGGTCATGTCTTCAGACGCTTCCAGAAAGAAAAGGAAAAGAGCCCTGTTACAGATACAGCAGGTGATTCTGCATTGGCAGAGTAGGGCTCTCCTCCTGCCTTGGAGAAAACTCTGCAAGGGCATGATGGGAAATGGCATGAAATGAGAAAGCAGAGCTGGCATAGAGCCCCTGTGAAATACATGGTGGCACAGCCAGATAAATGCTCCTTTCTTTTGAGAAATGAGAGAGCGGGGCTTCTCCTGAGCCTAGGGATGAGGTGGAGGGAATGGTGGAAGGAGAATAGGGACATTTAATGACTTTAAGCTGAAAGAGGGTAGATTGCCCAGAGAGACTGTGGCTGCCCCACCCCTGGGAGTGTCCCAGGCCGGGTTGGACGGGGCTTGGAGCACCCTGGGCTGGTGGGAGGTGTCCCTGCCCATGGCAGGGCGTGGCACTGGGTGGGCTTTAAATTCCCTTCCAACCCAAACCATTCTGTGGTTGTATCATTCTGTGATCTAGAAGTAAAGTAGATAAAAAAATAAAACCAACATGAATTGATCTAGAGGAGAAAACAGAAAGGCCAAGACAACTAGAAGTGAGGGGGAAAGGAGGGCACGGATAACTATTCCTTCATCTCCTACAAGCGGATACATAGCATGGAACTCTGCATTTCCCTGGTGCATTGTAGTAGTTCTCTAGCAGAGTTCGATCAGGATGTAAATGAAGAATTTTTATGCAGTTGTTATTGAAGGATGAAGTTAGCTTGTCAGACTACAAAATTTGAAATTTTTTGGACACGAAGAGTGACTTTGTAAGATCTGACAATTTTGTAGCACAAGATTTTACATTTGGAGAGGAACTGTGCTAAGAAAATCATGTGAGGTGGCAGATGCCATGCCTGGATGTCTGCAGTGACATGGAACATTCCACAGTAGTGATTTTCCTTAAAAATACATAAATTAATTAAAAAAGTATATATTTTCATTCTTACCTGATTTTATACAGTCTGCTGTCTTGCAAACGCCATCTAAAAGAGAATACAATCATATTCCTAATTCTTTACTGAATGTCAATATAATAAAACCTTCTGTAAATATTTGCAGTTTAATTGCAGTGTACAGTAAGATAAATATGAATGGACACCTTACACTCAGTAAGGGAATATTTATAGGATCAGGCTCTAAAAATACCGTCATCTTCATCCCTTTAGGGTCATTCAGTGCTAGTCACTCATCATGTGGAATTTTTGTGGTCATCAGAGGAAAATGTCCTATCAATCAGCTGGAGGTGGGCAAAATGCTATTTTTATAACAGAAAAAAAATTTAGAGAAAAATAGCACACAGACTGGGGACAGTTGCAAAGTCAGTTTGAATGTAGCAGTACCTTACAATGACAAGAGAATTTTGGGGGAATTGCACGAGAATTATGAGATATTTACTCTGAAGTCCTCTGAACAAAATACAAGGTTCAGGAAGCTGAAAATGTTTCCTTTTGAGACTTTAGAAATAAAACCTTTTTTATTTCTCATTTCAGAATGCCATTTTTCCATTCAATAATTGAACTAGACTTCAATAAAAAGCTTAAAATTATTAAGTAATTTAAAATGAAACAAACCACTTAATTCACTAAATAAGGAAACATTCCAGTTTGACCCCAAATGGAAATTTTAGCTTCTCTGTATTGTCTTTTCCAAACTTGTCAGGGTATTTGCCCCTGAATGGAAGTACTTTCCAGTGTTTTGCTCTGGCTGCTGAAGCCCATAACCTCTCAGGATGACTATGCTCATTGAGAGTCCCTGCTGCAACAGCCTGCAAAAGGAAAAACAGGATTTTCGTATATCTCCAGGAACATGAAGGAAGCCCTGGAGTTTGTTTTCTTCAGCAGTGTTGTAATTTGTAGGGGTTTTGCTTACTGAAGCATTAATTACAAACAGAAATACTCCTTAGAACAAGCAGATGGTTTGTGTTTACCACAACTTCGCACTAACAAATGAATTTACCAAGTCCTGGTTGGAAAGAAGCAGTTTCATGTCAGTGTCCAGCAATGAGATGTGTGGATGCAGCTTCACATTTCAGATAACATCTTAAAATCCTTCCCTATTGCTATGTACTTGTACAGTCAAGGAGATTACATGTACTCACCGTCGTAGGTGGCGTACAGGACGATCATGGTGATGGCCACGATGGCCAGCAGCACCACGACGACAGCCAGCCCAATTTCCAGCCCACTCCATCGCAGTTTCTTCGTTGGTTTTGGAGTATTCATTTCAGTTATATCCATCTGGCTTTCTGACTTGCCCATAACCCAGTCTGCAAAGGAAAAGGGAATATTCATGGAGCACCTACACTGAGTCACAGGGTTGAAACCAGCTCCTCAACTACACAGCAACAAAGATGTTTTCTAGATGAGTTTTCAAATTCTTTGTAACACTGCTGGATTGTCGGTCATGAAATTAACAAGCCTGCCCTCCTGTCAGGCCTGTACACACACATACGTACCAGGCACTCCGTGTCATTGATGGAGAGCAGGAGAGTGGTGTTCCTTCACGTGGAGGAGCTTCCTTCACGCCAAAGAGAAAAGGAAGGCAAACAAACCAAAACCTATTTTGAAAATGTACCTGTGAGATTTAATCTGGTGTGAAGGTACAGGAGTTCACAAGCAAGTAAAAAGCAAGTCTCTCTGCTTGAATAAAAATTAACTTAATCTGCCAATTACTTATCTAATGCCAAAGGTCAAAATATGCCATTGTGCTTGGCTGTCATTTCTTAAAATATTATGTAAGCAGTTCTTGACTACAGCTTTACAGCTGGCTCTAAAAATAAAATTAAAAAAACTCAGGCTCTGCTAGGAGCCTGTCAAATTCACACTGAAGATAGTGAGTCTTCACAGCAATTTTTAAAACACTGAAACCAGGCCTGTCTTTTGAGGTTAGAGCTCTGTGAAACAGGAGTCACGCAACACTGCTGACAGTGTGAACGGGCTCGTGCTCACTCAGGGGACTCAAGCAGTAGATTTTAAGGCTGTATTTCAGTTGCTCTTTAGAGGTAACTGGGCCACCTGTGCAGTGCTGCTGGTGGCAGGTCTGTGCTCTCCCTTCATCTGCTCCCAGGGCCAGACTTTCCTCTACCGACAGAGACTCCAGTCCCTACACGTACAGCAATGTATTTCTTAGTATTTCACAATGGGAAGCCGACAGTTTCTACTCGCAGCATTTCCCAGGGCTCTTTACATCCAAAACATAGTACACATCCTTTCCATTCAATGGGGAGGAATACAAGAATTCCACTGGAATCAATAAAGGGAATACCTATATTCACCAGACCTCCCACACAAAGGTCAACCTACATTACATCCCTTTCCCTTCTCTAAGTCAGCAAGAGACCCTTCTCAATCTCTGCACCCATTGCAGCCCAAGACTTGAACTTCGTTATTTTAAAGTGGTTTGATGTATTGCTGACTTGTGTGCATCGTAGTCTCCTCAAACTGCTGCAGTCTGTCAGCTGTGCAGGCTGCACCTTTCCTCCAGACCTCCGGTTTCCCTGACACTGTTTCTCTAAATGGACAAGGGAACATTGTACTTGCCTGTGTCTCGTCTCCCCTTCTGTCACTACCCCTGGGACACGAAGAAGCAGGGGGTGACTGGCAGTGCCAGAATCTCAGCTCTTCCGTGGCTTAGGCTGCTGGAATCCGGCAAGATCTGCCCAGCCTAGTCTTTCAACACTTACAGGGACCATTACAACTGCTTTCACGTGCCTCATGAGTTGTTTGTTGAGTAGGTTTTTTGATCAAATGAGACAGTAGTTTCTGAGGGCAGAGGACTGAAATCCCACAGAAGGTAAAGGAATGAGAAATCTGCCCTGCATCAACTGCGAGATAAAAGTTCATAGATAATAAAAAAGCAAACTATTATCCCCTTCTCACTTCCAGTCATACTAAGCAGCAAAAACATGTTATTTGTATGAATACTGACCAGTCTCCAGGATCCTCTGAATACTTGGAGCCTCATTTAAGCAGTGATGCTTATCTCCTGACTCTGGTGGTGACTTTGAGCACTGAAAACACAGCTCAGTAGGGCAGCAGGAAACACTGCACCTTTCATGTGCAAATACGTCCCTTGCAGTCAACTAACTTTTTCCAAGTGAGCTAATCTTTCTGTTCCTGCAGGACTCTTCCTCGTGTCCAAAGGCATCTGACTAATTTTTACGTGTTTACTAATTTAAAGAGTTGATCCCATCTGCATTAACGAACACCAGGTAAAAGCTTCTTTATGTGCTAAGCACAGCAAAAGTGGAGGAGTAATTTAAGCAGATAAAAGCCTCGGTATTGTGGTTTTCTTACACTTCTCTTAGTGCTTCTGTGATCCCCTCTGCTCTACCTACTAAAGCTCAGACACCACAGCTGACAATCTTTGGATTGATCCTGGTCTAGAAGGCAGGGCGTTCATGAATGCATTAGCTTTTGGTTTGGGGATGGGCATGTTAAAAATCGGCTTACTTGGTTCCCAGCGTCGCTTCTACAGAAAATGCAGCACGTCACGAGAATACTTTTTTTCCCCCCCCACAGCTAATTTGTGCCGCCTGTCCTGTGCAGGTGGGCTATTGCGGGCACGGCGGGGCAGCGCCGGGGGATGCACCTCTCCCGACACATTCCCGGAGCCCGGGAGAGCCCCGGAGCCCGGCTCAGCCCCGGAGCCGGGGAGATTCCTGAAGCCCGGCTCAGCCCCGGAGCCCGGGAGAGTCCCGGAGCCCGGGAGAGTCCCGGAGCCCGGCACATTCCCGGAGCCCGGCTCAGCCCCGGAGCCCGGCACATTCCCGGAGCCGGGGAGAGCCCCGGAGCCCGGCACAGCCCCGGCACAGCCCGCGGGGAGGTGCCTGTGGCCGGGCCGGGCCGCCCCGGGCGGGGAGGGCGCTCGGCTCCCGCCGCAGCCGCTGCCCGGGCCGGCCTCGCCGGGCGTCCCGCGGGTCCCGACCCCGCGTCCGGCTTAGGGAGCCGCCGGGGACCGTCGGTCGGTCCGTCCGTCGGTGCCGCCCCGCTCCCGCTCCCCGTGCCCGCACTCACCCGCCGGCGCTCGCAGGGCTCCGGCCGCGGGGCCGCCGCGCACATCCCCGAGCGGCGCCGGGCGGAGGCGGCGGGTCCGCGCCCGCGGGTCCCGGGGGAAGGCGGCGCGGGTTTAGGCGTAGGGTTAGGCTTAGG
>JAWWEU010000011.1:887405-911052 GCA_035583155.1 Acropternis orthonyx | reverse complement strand
GGCCCCCGGCGAGGCTCAGCGCCCGCGGGCAGCGGCGGGGCCGCGGGGCGCCCGCCTGGCCGGGACATCCGCGCCCGGGGCGCTGCCCGCTGCCCGCGCCCGCCGCCGCCGATCAAAGGCGCCCTTGTCCGCCGGCCCAGCAGCTCTCCGGGTGACCTGACGGCTTCCTCCTCCTCGCGATCATAAAAACGGGACGGGGCAGGAAACAAACAAACAAGCCCCCCGCGCCGGTGAGCCGCGCTCAGCATCTCTCCGAGCGTCCCCCGGCGCCGGGGCAGCGGGCAGGGCAGGGCAGGGCAGGGCAGGGCAGTACCAGCCCGGCGGGGCGCGCAGTCCGAGCAAGCCCCCCGGACAGCCCGCACCTGCCCGCCCGCAGCTCCATCGCTGCCCGGGCGGATCGGGACGGGGAGCGACGGGATGCACAGGGAGGGGTAGCGGCTGCATGTCTGCACGCCTCGCTGCCTGCTTCCCTGCACACGCATCGCCTTTGTCAAAGTAATGCAGTCACATACTGCTCTGCAGGATCTTATGTCCTCATTCACCGAGTGATTTCTCCTCGGGAGGGAGACAGCTGTGGCTTCTTGCACGGAGAAGCAGCTCTGAGCTCTGTCGTGAGATTTCTCAACCGAGTACAAAAAGATACTTGTTTCATTCCTACAAAGTTTCATTTTCATTGTTTCGTTTTTACTAGTAGACTGGCAAACATCAGAAGCAACAGTGTGAGTTGCTGTCATTCCTCTCACACCAGAAACTGTTCACTCCTGCTGCCTTCCTAAAGACACCTTTATTACCTCTAAGACAGACACAGCATCTGGAATTTCTGAAACCTTTTGTTCCCAGCTACACACCCTAAAATGTCTGCAGCTTGAGAGGGACAATTTCCTCCTCTCCAAGAAAGGTGAAAACCCAAGTTCTTTATGGAACTGCCCAGCAAGTGATCCCCACAGGGCAGGTAGAATGGAGAGGGGATGCTGGTAACTGTAAAAATGTAGCACTTTTGCAAAATGAACCTCTGAAGAAGGAGGCTTTAGTCACCAAAATGACAATAGAAGTATCAAAAATGGGCAAGAATAACATTTCAGACAGTCTAGGGAACAAAATTACTGTGTTTTCTTACAGAGAGGAGTGGGGGAAATGCAGATTTTATCTTTTCCTGGATCAGTGTTCAAATAATACAAACACCTTACTTTCAACATTTTCTGAATTAGTTCTTGCAGACTTCTAGTCTGGTTCCTGGAACAAGCCATGGGCTTCTGCAAGTCACTCCTGACATTACCTGATGCCTTAATCAATAGCAGATTTCACCAAGCAATGTAAGAATAGAGCAGTCGTTAAAAATACATGTGATTTTGTAACCAGGTGCCTATTGCACAGCCTTAACTGCAACCCAGCTTGGGAAGCAGAGGGTGATGTGTGAACAGACTGAACTAAAATGGCAAAAAAGGATTCGTTTCAAAAATTTTAGGTGAGTCAAAAAACTGGAACTGCCTAATTCACCACAAAGAGAGAACAAAGGGAAAAGCTCATGTGGAAATCTGTAAATAGCCTGAATAGAACTGACTGTACCTGAGAGGCAGTGAGAGAGTTTCCACTCTTGTAGAACCTTGTGCTTGGAAAGAGACCAGACGTTGGTGTATATCCAGGCCACGAGAGGTGTGATCTGTGAGTCAAGTGCTGAGATTCCTGTTTGGGCCTTTCTTAGGGAAAACTCCCACCAAGTCAATAGTGTGATATCTTTCTTAAGAATAATGTTATCAATGCTCCCATGGGCAATCAGAGATGCAAGGATTGTAGTAGGAGACAATAGCGAGGTGGGGTCAGTCTCTTCTCCCAGATAACAAGTGATAAGACAAGAGGAAACGACTCAGGTTCTGCCAGAGGAAGTTTAGGTTGGATATTAGGGAAAATTTTGTCAGAGAAATGATTGTGAAGCCCTGGCACAGGCTGCCCAGGGTAGAGGTGGATTCCCCATTCCTGGAGGGATTTAAAAGTGGATGTGGCACTTGGGGTCCTAGCTTAATGGTGGCCTTGGCAGTACAGGGAGAACAGTTGGACTCGGTGACCTTAGAGGGCTTTTCCAACCCTATAATTTTAGGGATGTGAGACCCAGCTCTTCATTCTGTTAATGGAAGTGCCCTGCAGATTCCTAAGGGTCACACACACCCAGTGCCACGATGAATAAAGGAGCATTAGGGCTTGCATTGTTTCTGGTTAAACACCAATGTATTTGCTTCCTTCTTAATTTCCCTTGCCAGGACTGTGATTTCACCAAGATAAGAAACAAAAAAGCAAACCAACAACAGAAAGTTCACCACAGAATTGAAAGAAACAATGAAACCCTCACATTTAGGGATATGAATAAATAGTTTGTCCTTATAACCTTCCTTTGGTGTCCTGTGCTCAAGTGCTCCTACTGCTTGCAGTGAGAAAGAGCAGGCAGAAGTGTCTCCAGGTTCATCCTTTAGGGACAAACTTGGTGGGACCTGGCACTGCTGCTGACACAGGACTTCCTGGGACCTCTGATGGACAACCACCAGGCTGAAACAAATACGTGGTAAATTTACAGAACCAAATAACACTCAGCATACAATTTAGAGAATCAGGTAATAAAAGAAAAGAGTTAATGAAAGAGCATACTGTCATTAAAGCAGTGTCCTTGAAAAATAAAGAGGTCTGCTCAATGCTAATTTGAGAGGACATAGCAGTACTATCCCCTAGCAGTACGAGCCCTTAAAAAGTCTGTCTAGGGAAGGAAGCTCCTCCAAAAACCCAGAATGTCTACTGAAAATGTCTACTACAAACCAAAAGTGAACTACCCACAGGTAGTTCAGAACAACATAAAACAATGGATGCACTGCTCAGCCATCAGAAAAACAAACTGTGTCACAACAGCTCAACTGGAATTCTTCATCAAGTGAAGAAAAGCCAATGACCCATTCAATATTGCCTTCTCCAGTTGGTCCAAACTGACCACAGCAAGACATTAATCCCAAAATGACCTCAGGATGACGTTTGGGTCATTAGGACTCATTTAACTACTGTGAAACATCATTGATGATACTTGTGTTTCCTTTTGGAAAAGCTCATTTTCGAAAGCAACAAAGCCAAGGTTCAAGTAACAAACAGCAGCCAAAGTGAATGCTGCCTGTGGGAGTCTGACTGCCCACCTCAGTCCTGCTGATCTCCTCCCCATCACCTCCTGTGTCACAGGCAGAAGAAAATGGAGAACCTCCTGGCTTCCCTCCTTGGCCCTGTGTGTGTTCACTGCAGTTGGACTGGGAGAATTTAGGTGCTACAGTCTTAGCGCACTGTTTCCTCATTTGGTTATGGTTTTGTTTCTCTGTAAGTTTGTAATGAATCCAAGCCTGAGTAATTTCTCATTCAAGAAAGTAAACAATCTGGGTCTCAAAATATTTGTTTCAGTGCCTAAATTATTCAGGTCTAATTGTATTGTATTACAAAGCTTTGTCTTTGTTAGGTGACAGGCTTTGCAGTACAACTGATTTGCAGGTGTTTGCAAGCCTGATAAAACATTTGGCTTAAAAGCTGCTTTTTAATATTTTTTGGCTGTTTTTGAGCTTACCTAAGAGCCACACACAAGGCTGCAGTTAACACTGGCTAACAGGCTCCCTGGGGTCCTGAACTTCTCTGCAGCGGTACTGGGAATCGTTCTGTTACTGGGAAAATAGTGGGTGGGTTTTGTGGAAGAAATGGATAAAAACTGAGGTGATGTGAAACTGCATGTGACATATGCAGATGGTATGAAAGCTGCTAATGATGTAAACACAGAAGCAAGAGATAGGAGAGAATTCAGATGCATTAAACACAGGATTTCCTGCGCAGTGCAAATACAAGTGCGAAGGCTCAGTCACACTCCTCTGGTTAACTTTAAAACCACAGTGAGCAGGAACACAGAGAGGCCTTTACTCCAGCAACAACTGGAGCAGAAACTACCAGGGACATGCAAAATCCAAGGAGTCAACACCCCCGCTGTGCTTCCAAGCAGCTGGCTGCACTGGAGCCCTGCAGTTCCAGGGATCCACAGTTCTGGGGATCCACAGCTCTGGGATCCCTCAGCTCTGGGGAACCTCAGCTCTGGGGATCCACAGCTCTGGGAAACCTCAGCTCTGGGATCGCTCAGCTCTGGGAACCCTCAGCTCTGGGAAACCTCAGCTCTGGGATCCACAGCTCTGGGAACCCTCAGCTCTGGGATCCCTCAGCTCTGGGAACCCTCAGCTCTGGGATCCCTCAGCTCTGGGGTGCCTGAGGCGAGAGCTGAGGGCTGGGAGTGGGCTGAGCCCCCAGAGCCCACCCAGTGGCTGTTGTGGCTGTGGGGGGTTCTGCACCTTGAGAGCTCCCGTGTGCTGGTCGGTGTGCCCCGGCACCCTGTGAGGGGCTGGCCTGCAGCTCCAGCCTGGCGGGGTCCCAGCCCAGGGCAGCCCCAGGAGCCCCAGCGTGAGCTCCCGAGGGGTGTGCTGGCAGGAGCCTCACGAGCCGTGGGCAGTGCCATCATGGCATTGATGCCCCGGCCTGATCACCAGCCATGTTGCTCCAGCTGTGCTTGTTCCTGACAGCAATTCACAGTTAAATGTACGTATTCCTTTTTTTTTCTCAGAGGAGTTTGCTGCTGGGATCACCTCAAAAGCCTAAACTCTGTGCTTTGTTAGTGTCATCATCATCTTCATCACTCTTAGGCCTTGCGTCCAGTAATTTCCTGGGTGCCTCTATTGCAGAGGTTGGTGTTGCCCAGGAGCTTTGTGGTTGGGCTGTGAAGACTGTGCCCTGGAGGGGCAGGTGTGGGGAGCGGTCGGATGATCATGTGGAATGTGTTTGGAGTTGCTTTGGGATAGGATATGCCAGAGAGTCGGTAACAACACTGACCAGAGAGTGAACCAGGGGCAGGGAGGTACGTGGGAACCCTGAATGTGGAGAGTATGTTGAATTAGGAACTCATAAAGCACGTGCTTGCTCTGTGTTTCTCCTGGCTCAATGACAGCAGTTCCACTAAGGAACGAGATTAAGGCTGATAGTATGTTTGAAGCTGAATTGCAATGCCTGGTGTGTCTGTATGAGGTAATTAAAGTAGACAAACAAAGGAGCACGGGTTTTTGGATCCATGTGAAGGTTTACAGATGACTTGCTGTCCAGAAGTTGTTATTTGACAGCTTTGCTCAGTTCTGCACAGCACTTCAGGCTGGAAGCCACGACTGTGGCTTGTTACAATCATGGCATGTTCTGAGAGCATCAGAGTAGCCCTGAGTTCTGCAGCAAATACCGGTGGGATGTACTGCTAATACTGGTATTTTATAAAACTTAGAGGATCTGGCAGAATCTGGCAGCTGGGAGAAAGGGGGTTGGTTGTCACTGAAAGGATAGGGAGGCCATGACAGAGTAAAAAATGTCCCGAAGCCACCCCTGCCAGCGTCAGCCCTGGGGATAACAGCCTTACCCCCTGCCTTGTCTTTTCTTCATAAGATAATGAGAGGAACATCACCTGTTTTCTCAACAAGAGAATAATCTTTCTTTCCATTGTCAAATATCAGATTATTGAGTCCCATTGTTGTTTACTGTAAAGGTGCATCGAATGATTGAAGTTCAGTGGAGTGTCTTTACCTCACCTGCACAAATTGAAGCATCCTGTCCATATTGTTCAGAATATCACATTATTTATAACTACATAAACCCACTGGGGCATCGCAGAGTGTGCGAGAGCATGGTGCAAACACACCTACACAGCATGTCTGTGGTGTGTTGAGCACATCACATTCATGGTGGATGAGGACACTGTTCCCAGGAGAGAGAAACTTTTTGAAGAACAGATCCTGAAGTGTGTGTTTTCTCAGCAGGCTGGAAGAATGTCCAGAGTGGTACAGCCAGTAACCAGGCTATGCTGTGCCGAAGGGTGTGATTGTTTTCAGTGTCATATTCTGTAAAAACAACGAGCCACTGATGGACTCCAAGCCTGATCCACATGCTCAGCACTACAGGCCGTGCTTGCTGGGACTACTGAGTACAGTTACAGTCAGGAAGATTATAAAGGCTGGAAGGTATTCAAAAGGGAGGAAAGAAACATCTCAATTTAGGATGACAGATTAAAATACGGATAAGTAATGTCTAGGTCACTGGGAAACAACCAGCCCTAACTTAACAAAGCAGGGGGTGGTACCACCTTGCCTGGCACAGTGGCGAATAAACCACATTTTTTGGTTCTTTCTCACTGCTGGCACCCAAAGTGGGAGTTTCTTTTCACCATCCAAATGACATAAGCAAATAGTCAGCAAGAAAAATAAGTTGTGTTTCAATGTCATAGATTAGCTGGCTCCGTGGTCCTGCACAATGAGATCATTTGAACCAAGTCCATGACTTAAATGTCTCTTTCTGGTCTTTTTTAAATCCCGAATGTCAAAGTACAAGGCTTTTATAACATGAGTGCTGTATGGAAAATAGGAAGGAAAGAATGCTGCCTCTGGACTGACTGAACACAGGGAGAGCTGTTCTGTTCCAACCCTTCCTTCTTGGGTCACACTGAGTAATAGATCTGAGACAGAAAACTAGCAGGTTTTCCTAACGTTTTACATTAGTTTTTCTGTGTTAAAATATGAAAGGGCAAAGCTGCTTATATGTGAAGGTGGGAAAGCAAATGCCTATTGATGTCTCAGTGAGGAATTGTCCTGCCTTCCTGTAGGCCTGTGGCAAAGCCTCTGGTAACTTGGTCAGTGAGGAGACAGGACATCATTGTGCCCTGGGAAATGGGGCCCTTGGGTGGGAGCTTGTAGTTTGTGTGCTTAGTTGCAGATGTCTGAGTACACAATTTAGCACATATAGTAGAGCAACCACCTCTCTGCATTCACCTACAAGGAGCAGCACACCTGAGCCAGGAGGAATTTCACAGCGAGCCCTGCAGGGCCTGGGTGCGGCTCCTGCCGAGCAGGGATTGCTGCTCCTGTTCCTTTGGTACTGGAGAGGTTCCACATCATCCCAACATCTTCATTCCCTGTCACCTGCAGAGGTTCCTTACACAGTGCCAGCAGTGTCTGCCCCTTTATCTAAGTGCCCTTCCCCTCCCTGCTCAGTCTATTCCCATTGCCACTCACTCTCCTCACAATTTTAGTTTGCCTTGTCTCTGATCCTCTTCTCCTGTTGGCTCTGTCCTTTCTGCTCATCTCCGTTTCACTGAAGCTGTTTGTGTGAGGAGGATCGAATAATTGCAGGGTTAAAGCAGACCCTTGAACCCGCAGTGTTTAACGGGTTTGTAATGAGGCCATGTATCCCTGTGAGAATGGGCAGTCTGGGAATTTGCCAGGATTTACAGGGGGATTTAGTAGCATACTAAGAGTTTCCATACCTATTAAATGTCTTAAGAAGTTTTAAAGATACCACCAATTTTGGCAGGGAACTAGGAACTAGAATGTCTCTAAATACACATAAAAGTGAGAGATGAGAAGCAGAGAAATACTTACTTTGTCTAGTACAAGGAAAAGTTTCAAAGATTTTATCATTTAAAGTGCAGAAATAGATTTGCAGAATTATCTTGGTAACACGTGCTTGGCTTAGAGCATATGATGTGTTTTCACTGGGAATTTCTATTTACATACTTGTTAAGACATGAATATTAGAGTACACATTAAGCAGGCACTATGCATGCAGTGCACAGTAGGTGTGTGGCTACTGCTGCTTTCTGATCCTTGAATACGCAGTTGTGTTTAAAAAGTGATGAAGTCTGCTTTCCTTCATTCTACCTGTTTGCCACTTACAAGGTTCTGTGGCATCACATTTTTCTGTTTGTTTTGGGAAGATCAGTGTCTGTTAAGTGCCAGCTGATGTTATCGTGAAGTCCTGGTTTGTTCTTACTCAAAACTGAGACAACTACAAACTTCTGTTGTTGTTTACCTTCCAGAGAGAAAGGAAAAATGACATATAACCTAAAAATACTTTCCTCTCCCTACTCTGTGAATGCTTTGGAGTAAGCTTTGATCATGGACAGGGTGGAGGATACGAAAAGACAGAAAACAGCTGAGCAGTAGCATAGTAGCACATAGCTGCTGGTTTTGCTTCCAGGTTAAAGAAACCCAAACCATAATTAGCTCTCTTTTCCCTGTTTAGTGACTACCCTGAAAAAGGACCACACAGCACTAAAAATTAGTCAACTTACCCGTGCAGCAAAGTGAGTGTAGAACTTAAAGCTGACCCATTCAGATCCAACTTTGGACCAGCTGTGAGTTTGACTTGTGAGATTTGGCTCCAAACTCTGATTCAGATTTTTCTTGTAGCTGTGATGTATATCAGCATCTCTCAGACTGGTTTGGATCCACACCCATATGTCCTGACTTCAGCAATCCAGCTGCACTTGTTCATGGCAAATTGATTTGTTCCTGTGAAAAGTTTTGAAGTTACAGTGAGTTTAAGTCTTGTTTAAGTACAAGGAGATAAATTCAGCTGTTTCTGTAACCACTGCAACATAACTTCCCTGATGGCATCCTCAGGACTTACTTCTAAAAATGCTGACTTTGAGAGGAGTGGGGTAACAGAAAAATGCCAGAGTCTTCCCTAGGCCTAATAGTTTGGGTTTTAACTGTATCAGTGGTACAGTGAACTTTTATTGTTGTTATTACACAAGCTCAGAGTGGCACTGTCACCTGCAGGTACAGTAATTCCAGGCAGTCCTTGGCTTTGCACTATATTTATGCCACTGATACCCAACTCAGAGATAGCAGTCTTTGCCTTTCTGTGACAGCAACAGGAGCTGATAGTTTAGTGTGTCACACTGTGAGTTCTGAAAATATAATCAAAACTACCAATCTGAAGAGTTTCTGGAAAACAAATTTGCAGTTAAACATCAAGCACAAACTGTCCCTTTCTCTTTCTACATGGAATCAGCTTTTGAAAGGCCAAGAGCTGCTGCAGAGATAACAAGGACTGAAGAATTTAGAGCAGGTGGTACCACCAGTGCAAGTGCAGCTCCCACCCAGCTGCGGAGCAGCCCCGGCTCAGGGGGCACTGGGGCCAAGGAGAAGGAGAGGCTGGCTGAGGCACCAAGGCCATTCCACCAGGGGGTTATTTTTCTCTCCCACTCAGTGAGATAACTCTGGCAATACCATGGTAAAACTAAAAGAGATGGCCTTGAAGGTGTCTGCTTCTTCACTGGTGGGGAAGATG
This sequence comes from Acropternis orthonyx, assembly GCA_035583155.1. Taxonomy (NCBI): domain Eukaryota; kingdom Metazoa; phylum Chordata; class Aves; order Passeriformes; family Rhinocryptidae; genus Acropternis; species Acropternis orthonyx. Next base: position 901,896 of record JAWWEU010000011.1, on the reverse strand, counting down.
AGAGTGGACACTGGATCTGCATTTGCCAAGCAGAGTTCCTGGGGAAGAGAAATCCTGACCTTTATTTTTATAGGGAATAGTAGCTGTTACCTACTTTGGGTGTGAGGCTGTTGCTTCTCACCATGTGTGAAAGATCTAGAAAATACACCTGGTTAAATTTATATGTGTGAAAATTGTGACACTCATTCTTAATTTCTGAGGACTGGAAGTGATAGTATTTATTTTATGAAGATTCCTATGAAATACAGTAATGTGTTGATGTAATTTCCACATGTTTTCATAGGCCTATAAGTTTTTCTTGTCTTAGACTACTGTTACACTTAGAGTTTGACCTTCACTCCAGCGAGACTTCCTCTGGAAAACATTCAGAAATGCTCAGAACGAATAGAATTATTTTCCCTATTTTCATAGTTGTATAGTTGTAAGAATTATTTCTGTCACAGCTGTTCCTGAGGGAATGGTGCAAAGCAATGGCTATAAAATACAGCAAGCCCTCACCAAGTGCACTGAGCCTTTTTCACTTTGGTTCTCTTTGTCCTGTGTATGTGGTTTTACAGCATTTTGAATCCTTTTGCAGTTACAAAAATAGTTTTCTCTCGCTGCTCTTCCCTCCTTTTATTTGGTAGAGGGATGGTGTGTCTCCCCAGCAGCCCAGTCGCCCTGCGCACGGTCCCGACCGGGCACAGACGCTGAAGGGCTTTCCTTGTAGCCATGCCCCGTTGCCCATGGGGAAAGTGCCGTGCATCCTGCCCTGGGCAGCTCCTTGGCGGGTGTGCTCCCAGTGGCACATGGAGCACTGCTGGTGTGATCACAGCGGGGCAGGGCGGGGAGGTGCTGACCCCTCAGCACACGCAGTGCCCTTGTGGGTGTCGGTGTGGGGCTTTGGTGCCCAGGAGTGTAACCCAGCCCTGTGCAGTGCCCCTGCTGTGCCCCGGCCAGGCCGTGCATGGCAGGGAGGGCTCACTCAGAGAGCCGGGCTCAACTCACAGACCCTCTGTGTTCATCTGAGCTGGGGCCTCTTTTAGTTTCAAACGCGCCATAAATTAACGTCTTTTTACATTGTGAGATTTCAGCTGTTTCCATTTGCGGGTTATAAGTTCTTCATAGAGAGGTTTCTTTTGCCTTATATTTTATTCAAGCTTTTCTTGACAGTTTTGGGTAAATGCTGTGTTTGTGCATCATTTACGGCTGATTCTTCAGCTTCAGGCAGATGTCCTTTTTCATTGACTGGGTGCTCTCATGTTTATGAGTTACATTTGTTTCAACTGAGACAAAAATTCTTTGCCTTCAGCATATGTTATTGCCCTGATTATTAGTTTTTGTTTACAGATAGGAGTTTGATTTTATTATGTAAATAATATTCTGCTCTTATAAAGATGGCTGAGCCAAAACAGAATTCACAAGAGTGTTTATAAATATTTATTCCCACCTTTTCCCAGGTTTAATCTATGCTCTGAAACACTCTGCTGTGTCTTAGTTATCCTACTGTTAGAGATGGGATAGTCTTCTTAATTTATATGGGGTGGTAGTGATAAAGAAAAGGCATTTTATTTTTTATCTTACAGGTGGCTTTTTTTATACTCTGTCTGATGCAGGTACTGCAGATACTGGTTTCTTAAGAAGCTGTTAAAGCTGTTGGGATGACAAATGAAAATGTACTGCATCTCTTATAAGATAATTAGGCAGAAGGAGATTAAAATTTGAAGTAAGACAAGACTGAAGTTCTGTGTCTTTTCTGATGAGCTTGTACTTCCTGCAAACCCCCAGCTGCTGTTCTGATAAGCACTGAAACATCCCACAGCTACAGTGACGTTGGCTGCACTTCCCTCTTGCCAGTGTATGTAAGACTGGGAATACTCCCAGGCTTTGAGAGGTGTGAGCCACTGCTGATGCAGTCATCTTGATGGCAGCTATGGGGAGATTAGAGCATGAGATTTGTCAGATGATTTTGCTAATAATGATTAAAACAAAATAGTTTTTCATTATCTTTCATATGGCTTAATGGAGATTAGAGGGAATAATCCAGATTTTTGGGGATTTAAAAATTAACCATTCTGCTTGCAGCATGTTAGAAGATTAGAAATTTGAATCAGCTTCTGTTTATGAAGATGTTCATAGCTTTGTTAAGATCATTCTGAGTTCCCAGCTTTAGCTTAAAGATACTAATTAACAAGTGATACTTTAATTTTCTTCTCATTCTGTGATGGAGAAGCACAATAAGGTTTTCAGCATAATAATAATAATCAGGTTTTTGTATCAGGCTTAACAAAATAAGAGTGCAGCTGAAGTTCTGTTTGAGCTGAGGCTGCAGAAAGCTTAGAACACAGTGAAGGGAAATATAAACCTGGGGGGTGTGACACCTCTGTGCTGTTGGTCAGGCTTGGGAGCAGAGGGTCGCTCAGTGCTGTCATTCTTCTTCCCTGAGCTCAAACTCAGAAGATTTAGAAGCCCTGACATTTCAAAAGTTCTGAAGCAGTTCTTTCTGAAGTTCTGAGGTTTACCTTGCTGGACCATTTGCTAAATTTGAAGAGTTTGGGTCTAGGGGATTGAAAAAAGAAACGCCTGAGGAGATGACACCACTGGCTTTCCATGATCAGATTTACTAGGAGATAGTTAATGGATGTGTTTATTAGAGCTGAAAAAACCCTACACAGAAAATGTCAGTCACAATCTCTGCTCTGGTTACAGCTGTGACTGACTGCACTGGGTAAGCTCTGACCTGCTGTTTGTATCTGCTTTCACGGCAAACTGATGAACACCCTGCTGTGAAATCATGGCTTCCCTGGGGCTAATCAGATAATCTCGGGGGAATAATTTAAAAATCCGGTGTTAAAAGGAGCTCCTGGCACATTTCCCTTTTAAATAACTAACAGCCTTCCCGAGTGACAGCCAGCATAAGATACAAGATGGAAGCAACTGGAGCTTGTACATTTTTGAAGTAGAGTCACACTTATCCTTTGCTTTGAAACGCTGATATTTTCCTCTTGCCAGAAGAGGCCTTTCCTCGCTCCATCCCTTGTGGAATTGGACGAGGGCACTGCCCACAAACCCAGGGCACAGAGGGTGAGCTGAGCTGTCCGTGTGTGGCAGGTGGGCAGAGACACCCTGGGGGTCCCTGGAAGCTGAGTGCCCAGAAGGTCTGAAAACAAATTCCAAGTCTGAGAACGTTGTTGACAGTGGGTTTCACTGTATTTGCTCCATGCTCAGCCTGCCATGGCTGTGGGTGTGTCTGTGCCTGCAGGGTTGGTGCTGTGCTGTGCCTCGGTCCAGGCTGTCCCTCTTGGGCTTTCCCTGCTTTACAGGGGAGGGAAGCAGGGCAAGAGTGTTTGAAATGTTACAGCAGTTTCTAACACAGCACACACTTCTACCCTTTGTTTCCTGGTGCTATTGAAGATGATACCATGTAACATGTTAGAATTATCCTCTGCCAAAACAAAAATTACCGGTTTTGAATCTTCTGCTCTCTAAAGAGTGTTCTGTGGTTACCTGACAAGGTATGTTCAGTGAACATTTCAGTTTTCTACAGCTGCAGCTTTTTATAGTACAGGTCCCACCTGCTTTCCATTAGAACTTGAATTTATACATTATTTACATGCTTTTGGACAAAAATCTAGTCTGTCTTATACATTCTTTCCTCCCCTTTACTGTACCAGGATAATGGGTTTAGTTAGGGCCCCGTGAGCGTGCTGGTTCTCTATCAGTCAGCTGCTGTTCTTACCAGGGATTTTACCCAGTTTATTCCACTTCCCATGTGACCCCCAGAAATGAAATCTTGTAGCTGACTGGGAGGTGACCTTATAGGAGGGAACCCCGCATGCGACATGTCATTGTCTGAATAGAAATGGCACATATTTGAAACGGTCTGAGAACAATGCCTGGGATTAAATGGATGCTCTGGAACATGGAGCCCTGGAGCAATAACGAACTGTGTGTTAAAGGATGTCCTTGGGTGGGAACATTCCCGGTTACTTAGCGAGGAAGCGGAGTGGGAAGCAGCCCCAGGCCCGGTGGTGCCCTCACAGCATGTCTGGCAGAGCTGGATTCAAAATGTGAGGGCTTGATCTGTAAATAAAGTTCCAGTAAACTTCTAACTGGAAAGAGTGGTTTGGGACAGGAGGTGTGTCTTGGAGTTTCAAGCATTCCTGGTCTCCTCTCCAGTAATCCTGGGAAGATTTGGTTTGGAAAATAGGCCCAGTAGAAGGTGATTTAAGTTGTATCTATATCTAACAGTTGGGAAGCTGTTTAAGATTTTCTGTACATAAACTATGAGAGAAAACAGGGTGCAGTCTTGTGTTGTTCATGATCCAGTTTGAGGACTATAAAGAAATACTAAACTTCATAATCTATCTGCATTTCTGTCATTCCTAACGAGCCCACTCTCCTAAATTAAAGGTGCTCGCTATGTAATTTGAATATATCTTATTATAATAGAATCTTCTCTTCGCTCTTCCCAGATTTAGCAACTGTAATTTAGATTTCATATTTCCATCTGAAGTTAATTGTTATTCCTCCCAGTTCAGGAGAAGCTGCCAGTGGTGCCTAATAAAGAGAACTCAAGGTAAATTATGCTTCATGTCAATTAATTTAAATTTTGTGCCAGTGTTCAGAAGAGATCCACCCCATCCCATAAACATTATTAACAGTACAGCATTATTTCTTTGGGGAAATAATTGTGTATATGAAATAAGGTTTGTGGAGTGAAAATTTCTTCTGGCCAAAACACACAGTGCTCTGCTTTGCTCTTACTATTTTAAAGTTGTGTACTTTTGGCAGCTGCTTAAATATGTGTTCCCAACATAATAATTTTCCATACACACGTATCCCCAGAGTGACAGTTAGGGATTGGGCGTAAAAAGGGTTATTTTAGGACATGGTGGTGGAAGGAAAGCAATACTGACTATGCTACAGAGTTAAGGAAAATGTGTTGCACTACAGTGCACACAGAAACCAATTCCAATTGTGATGACCAGTGTTGGCCCCATCAAAGGACCCCAGAGCCCTTGGGCATGAGTAGGGCCGTGTTTGCTCTGGTAGCAGGCTTGGAGGCAGAGAGAGAACAGAAGCTGTGAGGCATCCCCAGCACTCAGGGAAACTCCTCCTGGAGCAAACAAACCATGCCTGTGTTCCTGTGGCATACCTGGGCACCACTGTGGGACGTTGGACCATGTGTGTTGAGTATCAGAGCTCAGACACTTGAGGGGGTCACAGAGTGAAAACCACAGTTGTGCAGGTGCTGTTCACTGCTGGGGTGGAATGCAGAGATTTGAGTTCAGAAACAATTTGAAGTTTTTAAACCAAATGAGCTATATTTGATTCTGCTATAGAAAGTCCCAATTTCTCCTGATCCATTCCATCATTTTTCAGATTACCTCTCACTAAAGCAGGGCAGGCAGTTTACCCTTGAGGTGATGAGGTCAGGTCATGATGTCTCCAGAAAGGCCAAATATAGAATTCTTCTTTTTCAGAGAACTCCATCAGGAGTTTTGTTCCTTTTGATCTGCAGCTGTATTAGGTTTTCCTGCAGTATTCTGTTCCCATTCCATCTGTGCCTCCTGTTCCTCTGGGCATTGCAGAGGAGCTGTTCTGTTCCCAGCTGCTGCGGTTTGGTGGTGCTTATCATTTTGTTTGTTTGGCATTTGTACTGAAGGTACCAGAGCAGCTTGTTTATAATTGTCCTGCGTGCTACAGTTCAAACAGATAGTAAACCCCTATTTCTCAATATCTGTTAGTCAGACTTGTTGTTACTGCTCTGACTTTGTCATGTGAAAGCCAGACAAAGGACACAGCATCTTTTTTGAGATGGATATTCCTGTGGCGTTTTGTGGTTCTGGGGAGAACGAACCAGACTACAATTTTTGGCTGCTACACACCCTGTGTTCTCCCTGCCAGGAGGACAGGATTTAGCTGCAGTTATTATCCTCTGCTTTTCCCACCCTGGTATCAGGGATATTTGGAACAGCACATTTGTGTCACTGGAAGTAGGTGCCCCAGTTGTAAATCTCACCTGCCCTGCGCTGTTGTTAAGACAGGTTCCTGTCCTGAGCATTATTCTGCAAATAGTAAACTTGGTTGGATTCCAAGTCCGGATCTTCACAAAGGGCCCCCCTGCCCCCTTGGCTGTGTTGTGTTAATGTGCTGGCCAGTTTGTTGCTGCTTACCCAGGGAAGACCCTGGCACATTGCACACAGAGCCCTGGGGTAAACGTGGGCCCAAAGTCACAGGTCACTGCAGTGCTGGTGAGTGCTCTGTGCATGCAGCAGGAGCAATACTTGTGTGGCAGGTTCTGTGGGGCAGTGAGTTACATGTGTCAGGCACTTCGGGTCAGTGTGTGTGCAAAATTTATAACAAAACGTTCAGGCAGATGAAACATTTTTTTGACGGTGTAAGTTCCTTTTTTCCCCAATATATATTGAGTTGTCCTTTATGTTGTGTATTTATTTGAAGCCTCGCTGAGACAATATTAAGTGCTGTGGATCACTTTTATGTTTTGGCTGCATATTTTCTGATTTTTGAGTCAGGAAACAGGATTCCTAAGGGTAGTGGTGTGTGCCTGCTAAATAGAATTCTGGTGTAAAGTGAAGCCTGCATATTGTGTGGGAAGGATGTGTAAACCCAGCTTCTGTGAGGAGAACCAAGAAAATTTTGGTTGAAATGTTGAAAGAAGTCAGAAGAGAATAGAGCTGAGTCATTCAGTGTTCCAGAATACAGCTGAAATTGTACCAAGTGCTGTGTGTGTATCCCGACTCGAGTTCCAGTTCGTCCTTTGGAGTCAGCCTCGGGATCAGTGCAAGTTGGACGGGCACTCATTGGAGGTGACAGACTCGCATTCTTTCCCACACAGCTGACTCTAATTCAGCCACTCAAGGGACTGTAGGTGGTTTCTGCAATCGGCAGCAGATTAAGAGCGCTGGGCTTGCTTGCACAGATTTGGTTTATTGCTGTGATGAAATGCCTCTGCCAATGCCTTTGTATGAGAATCCTTCCAGGGCTAATTTAAAACAGTTACACTCCTGTTTGAGCTATTTTCTGATTTCATGTGCTGTAGGAACAGAGTGATTGAGTTGGAGGAGCTCTCAACAGCTCTCAGTGGTACTGGTGTATCTGCTGTGGCTTCTTGCTGTGAAGACAATCTGCCCCCTCAGCTGCACCACACCTGGCTGGTTCTTACACACCAGTGTGCCCACCGTGCTGCCACTGATGGCCACTAATGACCGCTAATGACCGCTAATGACCACTGCCCGGGGGCACCAGGTGTGTTGAAAGAACTGTTCCTTGCATCAGCTTTCCCCCCTCAGCTCTGCCTGTGCTGTGGTTTAAGGACAGATGTGTTTGATGTCACTGCCACAGGAGAGCTGGAATTTCAAGTGCTGAAGGACATGGTGACCTGCAGCATAACTGCTATTCCAGCACTTGCACAGCAAAGGAAAGCTCAAGGCCCACGTTCCCGTCTTGTGCTTCCTCTGTATTGCTGTATCTGAAGGCAGTGTTTTGGTGTGTAAGACCTTGAGAAGGCAATGCTCAATTTTTTTCTGTAGACTTTCTGGCATCATAAGTGAAGTGGTAATTGCACCTGACTGCTCTGGAGGGTGCAGGGCACAGCCCCTTGCTCTGCAAAGTCTCCTGTTAGTCTCTCAACCAAGAAGAAAACTTTAACCTGAACAAACAGAATAGGTCAGATGAACTCTTCCTTCCTAAAATACATGGATCGATTATGTTATCTATAATAATAATTAAATAAAACACACCACTTGAAAGAGAACAAAGGGGTAAATATCAGTAGCCAGATAAAAGGAAGCAAGTCAGAACTGACATCAAAAATATGAAAGAAAAAGCAAAAGTGAATAAAGAGTGTGATTTCCCCCCAGTACACTCTGCAGTACATTTGCTGCTGCAGGATTGCCCTCGCACTGAGACAAACGGGCTGCTGCTGATCCCTCACACGTTGCTATGTGCTGCACAGACACCCAAGTGCAGCGGTGGCCAGAGCTGCCCCTGGGTTTGCCCTGGGCACCTGCTTGGGGTTGGTGTCTGACACCAGAAACAGAAATGACAAAATACGCTTCTGTTGCACTTGTGTCTGAACAAATGCAGGTGTTTGGCAGCAGGAGCATCCCAAACCCCAAACACACCGTCCCAACAGAGCAGCTTTTGTTGAGCAATGTGTAAACCGTGCTCCTCCATGTGCAGCAGAGAGAGCAGCTGCAGCTGCTGCTCACCAGGGACGGCAGGAGAGAGGGCAAGCAAACGCTTTGCCTTTCTCTGGTGCTGCAGGACGTGTGTGGCCGTGCCTGGGCAGCTCTGCTCTGTGTGTGGGTCCATGCAGCACTCAGAGCAGGACGGAGCACTCAGTGCTCCAGGGGTGAGGGAGCAAGTGCTGGGTTCATGCACCACATGTGCTCCACACTTGACTGTCCTCATCGGTAGCCAGAACGGTGCTTCCAACACCCAGAGTGTTGCAGTTCTGGAAGGTCTCCTGGAGCCCTTCCTACTGCCAGCATTTTATTCGTCTGCATTGAAATATGGGCTCACTGTGGTATTTTTGCACTTCTAATATTTTAAACTCAGGTCTTTATCAGGTCTTCTTCCCTGTGAGGGTGGTGGTTCCTAACTGAACCCAGCAATGGACTGGTGGGTTCTGTGAGCGACCCCTCTGGGGTTTGTCATTCTGAGTGTTTGGTGTTGGCAGAACCCGGTTCCTGCCAAAGTCACTGATAAAACTCCTTTGGAATCAGAAGGGGTGGGAGAATGAGCCACGACACAAGTGCTTCAAAAATCCTGTGAGTTGCAGGATTTTGACTGTCTTGTGTCCTCCCATTCCTTCAGTTTAGAAAGTTTTATTACTTCTCTTTGAAACAGCAGTTGTTGGTTTGGTAGGACCAATATTCCCACAAAACAGTCCCTGAGGGCCCAGCTGTGGGAAGTTACAGTGACTGATCCCGAAGGAAAAAGATTCTCCCAGATTCTCAGTATTAAAAATTCTGTTGCAGGAAGAAGTTTATTTTGTTCATTTTAAAAACCAACCTACTGATAGGATTGAATGGAGCCCAGGATTGGGATTTTCTCACTCTATATGGGTCACTATTCATACTCATTTTGGTCTGGAAAGCAGAACCCCTGTCTGGATCATTAATATTGCTGAGTGACTTGGTGATTAATATGAATGTCAGCATAAGAGAGTCTTCAATTTCCTTTTTCCTTTTTTCCGCTCAAAAGACAGCTGTATTAATAAAATGAACACCACTCTGTTAGGTTGTTTTCTTTTTTTTTAAATAGGCAATCAATTTTTTCAACTAGTGTGGAACCACCATATTTATTCAATTTGGGCACTTTAGTTAATAATGGGGTTTTGTTTTTCAAAAGAAAAATAGGCTTTAATATATCAGAGTGTGTTTCCATGAAGTCAGAAGCCCAAGGCAGCACAGAAATACACTGCATTTTCATGTGCTCACCCCATTTCCATGCACAAATCAAATTAATTGTGTACATGTTTTTGCTTGGGGCCTTGTGCTTCTGTTTTAAAAGGAAGGGAGTATTTTATGTTGTTTTGTCTTAAAGCAGAGTTGCTTCGGAATTCCTCCAGATCCGTTTGACTCTGCAGCTCATGGATGCTGTGAGGGCAGTAGTGGAGACAGTGGGAAGGTCAGGAATGAAACTGTATTTATGCTCCGGGACTGCAGCAAAGCCCGGAGGTGCCATAGAGACTTCGTTCCACAAATCCGTGGTGTCTTACTGGCCAGGCTGAGTTCAGGCTGCCAAAAATCTTGCCAGATGGTCTTGCACGCCTTCTAAAGAAAATCAGGAGAGAAAAGTGCAGCAGGGGCAGATGGGAGGCACAGAAGCAGGGATACTGTTCCTGAGGCAAGGACATGTTACCTAAGTCTGTAAACCAGACATTCCCAAGCCACAGAAGGGTTCCAGGAATTTCCCCTCCGGTGTTGGAGCACAGTCGGTCTCAGAATCAGCAAGGGTGTTTGTGATTTCTTGGCGTGTCTTAAAATACAGGCAGAGCCTGTCCTATCTCCTGTCTCAAAGTACAGCCTAGAAAGCTGATCTAATCCACGGGGTGTTCCAGGCGAAGGTGGTTCATTTTGCAGATGCAGAAATGGGAGTGTAAGATGTGATACCTTGTTTTGGATTGAGTTCAGCACAGATAAAGACGTGAATGAAAGGACAGAGCTGGGGCTTTTTTGGAATTGCAGATTGAATAGTGATATATCAGCCACATGAGAGGAACTTGAAGGAGTTCTGTGAGAAAGAGGGAATGTGAACTGCAGACAGGTCAGTGTCACTTACCTGGGAGAAAAGGGAAGGCAAAGAGACACAGATCGACATGTCTGGGAGTCACATTAACTCAGTAAGAATTTAATGCAGTTTGCTAAAATAAAACTGGGTCTTCCAAGGCTCCAAGAAACTTGGCAGTGTCACTGCAGCTGGGAAGCCCTGAGTAGCAGAGCCTTTCAGTCTGGGCCGCTGTGGAATAGTCTCCATCTCGCTGTTTGCTCCGGAAATGATGAAGGAAACTGTTGCTGTTATTTAAAAGTTTCTGCAGAGGATGGTGCTCCTCCCTCCTCGTTTTGGGCTGTGTTTTGGGGGGCAATGGTCAGTGCAAACATCATATCCATGTTGGCTGGAGGAAGGAAAACTCTTCCCAGTTTTCTTTGACAGTTCATTGTTTAGTTGCTGTCTGTTGCTGGTATCTGGAGAAAACATGTTTTCCATCAGGAATAACATTTTTCCCCCCCTAAAATGAACCACAGTATCTTGTTACATGCCTCTGATTAATTGACTGAGAGGTAAGAGCTGTAGCTTCTTGGTTCTTTTTCTTTCTTCTGGTAGTAAGTATTTTCATTGGGAATGGGCAGTTGCCAGTTTAGCTGGTTGTACAGGAGTAAGGAATAGTTTGCAAGCCGGGCGTGTGCATATCACATTCACGTTTGGATTAATCCTGACTCTGCTATTCATGGAAAGCTCATTGATGTGGCTGCTAAAATCTGCAATACACTGACAAGATACTTACAGCCAGTATCCACCATGGGCTGGCAGGATGCCTGCATGTATCCTACAGAAAAAGTGTGTATTCAAAAATGGAGGAATTCAGTCAGCATTCAGGAATAGCGCTTTGAGGAAGAGAATTGTTTAAACGGTGTAGTAATTGAGTTGGGAAGACTGCAAGGTAACCTCTCTAAATTTCATCTCATACTGTGAAATCTAAAGTCTTCTCTCCGTCACTCAGGTGATGCCAGGCTATGCCACTTTCTCTTCCCACATCCACTGGGATCTGCCGAGGCTCAGGGCGGGGTTTTCATGATCAGCAACTGGTGATCTGACTGGATCTGGCTGAGGGGATTGTCTCCTCTCCCTCCCTCCTCACTGGCTCCAAAGACCTGGTGTGTTAATTCTCCTTAGCTCCCTGTGTTTCCTTGCAGCCTCCCTCCTTTAGCCTCCTCCAGTGCTGGCTTTCCTGTGCCTTCACTGTCCCTTTCCCTCCATTTCCATATCCTGAGCAAGCTCCCATCCCTGCTGTTCATGTTTATATAAACTGGTTAACATGAAGGAAATTAAGATGTTGTTTAGCCAAACTGTCTCACTGCACATTTCAATTCTGTAGATTTATGATGGAGCAGCTGTGGCTCAGTCCCATTTGAAAAGCTTCTAGGATTTTTTCCTGTAAGTGTGAAATGATATAAACCCTTGGAAGGGGAGAAAGATTTTATCTAAGGCAATAACAGTGATATCTGTTTATATTCAGACTATTCATAATACAAGACTGATGCATTCTTTTACTGGGGAATTTGTACCTATATATAATTTTGAACTCAGTTGCCATAAAGATTGCAGTTCCCCTAAAAAGCCCCCAAACCACTGTTTTTCACCAGAAATTATTTCAGAATTGGGGAAAGGGGGCAGGTCACATGCAGTTTAGCCAACGTGCCAAGCAGGTCTGAGTGTGTGTGAACACACGTTCACAGGTCTGGTGCTACAAAAGAAGTCACCAGTCAGTGCTGAATTCTGCCCTCAAAGGAAAAGGAAAGGAAGGAAATTCCTTGTAGAATGAGTTCAGGAGTGAGAGTGCAGGAGGATTTGCTGTAGAGGACAGTTTGGCTTTGTGATGCTTCCCTTGCCTGGGGAAATATCCTGGTGGCATCCAAAGGAATTCAGGTACCAGAAGAGACCTGATAAGGTATTATTTTATTAGCTTCCTATATCAGTTACAAAATTCATGTGACATTGTCCTTTTAGGTGACAATAGACAATTTATCACTGAGGAAGATCACAATCTGAGTTTTTCTTCTGGGTTATACCACTCTGTTTGTCACTGTGGGCACTGAAACAACAGGGATTGAAAATGGTGCTGCTGATTTCTATCATTGCCTTCCATGAATACCCTGCCCAAGCTGCTCTCCAAGGTGACATTGAGTTCTTTAACAAAACCTTGCTGCTGTAGTGGAGAGACTCTTACCTGCACTTTCATGACTTGTTAGAAAGCTTTTAAAGAGCAAACCCACCCCTAACAATGTCTGCTGGCACATCCTTACAGTGCCATGTTGCAGCGAAGGCCCTGAGAATCACTGACATACATTTGGACGCTGGGTAGGACTCAGTGCACTGCCCCAGAGATCCATAGTTAAAAATAACCTCCCAGCTGGCTGACTAAGATTTAAATGCAAGGTTACTGCTGCACAGCTGAATCAGTCCAGTTCAGTTTAGCATGAGCTGCAAGGTTCACATAAACCAAGGAGACGACAGCCTCGGAGCAGCCTCTCACGTGGCCAGTGCCCCACTCACCTCATTCCTGGCGCTTGGGGAGCTCTGTGACCCTTGGGGAGGTCAGCAGGGCACAGCCTGCCAAGGAATGGCACAGCGTCCTCCACTCTGACACAAGGCAAGTGCACAGGAAAAGGTGGCACAGTGCTGTCACTTTTCTTACAGTGCTGCTTTCTGACTATAGCCCAGGGAAACAGGGAGCACACGAGCAGTTCTTGGTCGCTGCTCTGAGTCACTGGCAGCTCTTTCCTGCTGAGGGACGGGGTGGGAGAGCCTCACCTCCGAGGGCCACATGTGCACCACAGATCCAGGACTCTTGTGTTGGTGTCTGACAAGGCATGAATGATGTCAGGGCATCAGGAAATGCCAGCAGAGATCCAGAGTCCTGGTGATGCTCATCTGCTGACAGCACACAGTTACCTGTCAGGTGTCTTTGAGTTCAGTTCAGAGCTGGCTACAAAGAGGCACAGACAGGTGGTGACTTGGATCTTAGACTGGCCCCAAAGTCAGGGGACTCCTCTGATGCTTGGGATAATCAAGAGGACAAAAAGGTATTTTCCCCTTCCTCTTTCCTTGCACCCTGCAATGGAATTAAGGAAATAAAAGGAAAAAGATTGTGTACAAATTAAGTATAAAACTAGTGTGAAAATGAAACAGATTTCCATGACTGCTTCTATGTGATTTTACAGAAAATGCAGGAATGTTTTCTCAGTGGATTCATGTTTGATTTATTTCTTTTTTCTACATAATGAAATGTTAAAAAAACCCCAGAAGCTTTAAATAATAAAAGAGGAAGAGATTCATACAGGGACTGAGCAGAGCAGTCCCAATTTGACTAATGTAACTGTACATTCACTGTGGACCTTTGTCAACACACATTAAAAATACCTCATCAGTTTAGCCCATTTCCTTCTTTAGGAGAATCCTGGGAGATCATTGCTGCTGAGTGAATTAAGAGCCACAGCCAGGCTAGAAGAGGAACCTCTGAATGTTTAATTTCCCCCTTGCATAATGCCCTGTGTGACAGGGCCTGGCTCAGCGGAGCTCTGATGAAGCAGCAGCACAGTGACCGTGGGGATGGAGAGAGGTTTGGGGGCTTGTTCTGTTCTGGGTATAGGGGTGTGCACCAAGCCCTGCCGGTGCTGCTGCCTGTACCTGCCCTGCCCAGAGGGTGTTCATAGCACCTGTGCCTGCCTCACTGTGCTGCCCTGGCTCAGGGGGTTTGGCATCTGATCTGAACTGCTTTAAAAACTGGGAACAGTTTCAGGCAACTTTGACTCAGCCCTTTGATAAGGTCACTGTGGATAAGTGTCAAATCTGTTCCTAATCCTCTGGTGGTCACAGACATGCCAGACTGAGTTTATGGAGATGCTGGACTTCAGCTTTTCTGGGTTGCAGAGGGACAGCTCTTAGGAGCTCCTGAAAACAATGTGAGGCAAAGACCATAATTTTCTTCCTGCCATAGTCTACTTTAAAATGCTGAAATGAATGTTGGATATACCAGTAAAGCCAAAGTCTTTTTATATCCAGGGACTCAAAGGGAATGTATGCACTTGCACCAACTGGGCCTTTAAGGGTGTCTTTGTACATATTTGAAATTTGGCAAGCAACAATGTTTCACTGTGGGTCTGAAGGATAATTTTACTAAAAAAAAAGGAAAGGAAAGGAAAGGAAAGGAAAGGAAAGGAAAGGAAAGGAAAGGAAAGGAAAGGAAAGGAAAGGAAAG
>JAWWEU010000011.1:862258-887305 GCA_035583155.1 Acropternis orthonyx | reverse complement strand
GAAAGGAAAGGAAAGGAAAGGAAAGGAAAGGAAAGGAAAGGAAAGGAAAGGAAAGGAAAGGAAAGGAAAGGAAAGGTCATGCAATTTGCACAGCTTATGGTTCTTGGCCATTTCCCAAGGGCAGCAGTGATGACAGGTATCACACCACACCTGAAGACCAGCGAAGAGGTGAGCACAGTTATCTCACAGTATTATTTTCCTTAGTTTCTTTATTTGGATGTTTTTCCATACGGAAAAAGGTGTGAGGTGTTCAGCTTCAGGGAGAATGGCCATTTTCTGGGTAACAAACACCGTGTTTGCCATTGCTGTCAGCTCTAAGACCTGCTTCAAACAGTTGGACTTCAGGAGAATGCTGGGGACTGTTTTGTTTTGACCCCATTTGCTGCACTTTAATCCTTCCCTTTAGGTACAAAGAAATACTCTGCTGAGTCTGTTTGGGGTGGGAAGGGGAAAAGTTGAAGTGTGGGCTGAGGGGGATCCACCCAGCTGTTCTGGGCAGTGCTGATGTCACTGGCATCAGGAGGCATCACATTATGCTTGCTTTACTTAGAGGGAACTATAAATAGGGAACTGGAGCCCTCCCGAGTGAAACCCTCCCCTTCACTGCCATTAGATCACAGGTTTGCACCTTCCCTGTGCCACACATCTGTCATCAGCCTGGTGTTTGTCCTCATGGTGACTGTGCCCATCACGGACCTTTCACCAAAAGCTGAAGGAGGTTGCTCAGCAGGTATTACATTTCCACTATCAAAGTTAATCCAATGCTTTCTTCTTTAATTTCCCCTCCTTTTTAAAAATTCTGACTTTAGGCTCCCACTTGCCCTCCCCCACTGAAATCAGTAGTAGTTTTGTACTTGGAAAAGGTGCACCATCTTTGTTGGTTTGCTTTTACCTGGATGTGCTTGACTCCTGTAAGAATGGAAGGCCAATGGAAAGGGCTAATTGTGGTAGAGCTCTATAAAAGCTCTCTCAGAACATTCTGTTAATGCACTGAAATCATGGAGATCTGAGTAGCATCCAGCTTCCTAAATCCTGTGGAGTAGTCCCTCAGACTTCCTAGACTGCTCCCAGTAGGACTTGAAGTTTTATTCCACTGATTTATTTTCAGACTTTATCAAAAACTCAGTGTTTAGGTCAGACTTCATAAGAGTTTTGTGAAGTTTCATAAATCTTCTCTGTTCTTGAGCTCTGCCTTAAGCAGGCTCTGCTGAAGGGGTTTATGTGTCAGTGTTACTGGGCAACCAAGCTGAGATTTTTCACAGAAATGAGGTGATCTTAGTTTGAGCGATTGACTGAATGTAGTTGTCAGCTTTTAGCTGATTTTGGCTCTAAAGCTCAGAGTGAATGGAAAGAGGTGCATCTTTGCATCCACCAAAAAACCCTCTGAAGTTTCTCACAGCCTAATGCCAGAACAGTCCTCCTGCTCCTGTAATACAACAACCCAGGAAGAAACAGTGGGGCTAAAAAGATTGGAGTTTTACTTGTGCTGAAACCCAGCAGACGTTGCATGACAATAAAGGATTTGTGACTTTGCTTGCACTTCCTCAAGTGCCATCTCCAGGTTTACATCCACAGCTGCACAAGCACACAGCAGAGTTAATCTGGGCAGGCTTCGGTTTGGGATCCTTGTAAATAGATGCTGGAATTCTCTGAGCTTCAGTGGTGCCACGTGCCCTGGGAGGAGCCCCCTCCACATCCCAACAGGGCTCTCTCTGGAAGGCCCAGACAGGATCTGCTGCAGATGTGCTTTTCTGAGCCAGCTGCTCTGTGTCTGTCAGCGATGCGCAGGGTCCTGCAATGTGAGCTCATGGCACTGGGAGAACAATAGATGCTGTATAGATCATTGTCCTGCACTTACAGAAATCCAGACAGGACATTTGGTCCTCTCTTATTGCGAAGTGAATTAATCTTGATTTGTGTAACCAGTCCGACTTCCACCTTCCTGAGTTGTGGCTGATAACACTGCTGCATTTGATGTACCCCTGGACAAAGAAAAGATAAAAATAAACTTCAGAATATTTTTTAATCCTGCCAGAAGAGACTGTATTTACACTAGTTTCTATCACTGCAATGGGATATTTTAAAGGAATAAATTGGTTTAATAGACCTTAACTCATATATTCATTATTATGAAGAATGGATTTTGATGAAATAACAGTTTCACTCTTATAAATCAAGCATTGTGACAGTGGTCATGTAATACCACACCGCCCCATATACTTTTCAATAATAAAAATTCTTAACATCAATTTGTTTGCATTGGGCTAAAATTATGTTTGATCCCTCCAGTACCTTTATTTTACACTCAGCAGGGCCCACTAACGTGAGTGCATTTGCTCGATCTGTGATTGATTCCCTGAAATTTCAGAATGAGGTGTCAGGTGTAAGCAAGCGAAGGCAGAAATCCTCGGAGGGGTGAGAAGGGCACACCAGGAAAGGGGGGTGTTGGTGGGCACCCCGAGCGCAGCAGCTGCTGGGAGGGCTGGGATTAAGCTGTGGCACTGCTGTTGTGTGGTGACTGACAGACTGACAGCCTGGGCCTGAGCAAGGGACGTGGCAACCCTTATCCCGGGAATATCCATGAGCTGAAGGAGAAACCTGTGCCTTTGCCATGGATTTGCCCCAGGTAAGGCGGCGCTGCTCCCAGGGGCTCAGCCCGTCCCAGCCCCCTCTGGCAGAGCCCAGCAGCCTGTGCTGGGCTCGATGGAACGTCTGCTCCCTGGAAGCCGAGGAGATCGCTCAGGATGCCTGGAATAGTTTGTGTGGGCAGGTTCCCACAAGGAGCCAGCTGAGCCTGTAGCTCTGCCCCGGAGACGGCTCACTCGTCTCCCAGGATGTGAGACTAAATCCACGGATCCTTGGGATGGAGGCTCTGGATGAGGAATGCTAAGGAAGAAGTTTCCTTGGTTTTCCTTGTCCTGTACATCTGTATTTCATCCAGGTACCTGTGCTGGAATTCAGACCTTTCCATTTTCCTGCTCACTTGGATCTCTCCAGACAATCTCAGCTCATGTGCTCTGTCACCTGCCCCATTTGCCTGTCACTGATTCTGAACTCAGTTTTACAAGAGACAGAAACATTCCCCCTGCCAGAATGTCCTCGAGTGGTTCCAAAGTATTGCAAAAGGGATGTGGAAGAATCCCTGGAAAAAAGATCTTTTGTCCCCAGGCATTTCTTTCTGAAAAGTTTGAGCTTGCTCATTTACAGGATTTAACTGAAGAAGACCCTGTTTTCGCAGCATTTGTACAGAAAACATTTTTACCCAGAACATCCCCGTGCGCTCAGGGGCAGCCATAAGCACATGGTGCTCGTTTGCTTTTGCCAGGATATTTGTCTGTCTGCACAGCATTCTGCAAAACCATTGAGAAAAACAGAAAAATGGAAAATTGATGCATGTTTGGGCTTTTAACACAATACACATTCTTTCTGGCTTTCTTCAGTGTGATCTTTAAGTAAATAGATGCAAATATGAAAAGCTACTGTACAGCATAACAGATTTTCAGATTTACAACTCTGTCTAATTATTTGATCAAATATTTAATGTTTAGAAAGAAATCCTTGCATATATTGTCACGAAAAGTATTAAACAGGGAAGAACTCTTGTTGTGAAATATGGCAGGTGTACTGGGCTGAGGTATTGCACTGGGGCATTGTATGAAATAATCAGTTTAGCTGAAGTTTACAGAGAGCTGAAATGCTGGAAGTCAGTAACTGTGTTCTCCACAGGAACAGAACAGCCTGTAGCTCCTCTTTGAAAGGAAGTGCACATCACCAAATTTCATGTGTGTGCAATTACAGGCAAAATATTTGCTGGCCTATAGTGAAAATAAACTGGCTGGCAGAACTGACAAAAGAACTGTTCTGTAGGTACAGTAAATTTCTCCTAAGTAGAAAAGAGGTGATGCCAGAAATCCAAATTCTAGGCTATTGTTTCAGACAGTACAGGAGGGAGAGGCAGCAGTGGGGTTTGTGTGATCAGTAAGCCAGTCAGCGTTGACACAAGTGGCCTGTTTGTGCTGCAGACTGTTGCTGCTCAGTATAAAGTCCCTTCCCTTTGGCTGCTGTGTCCCTGCATCCCAAAGAGCCCGGGGCCAGTGTGCAGCCAGGTTCTCTGGGGGGACACATGCACAGTGTCCCTGCCAGCCCTGCCACCGAGCACGTCACTGGAGGGGTTCAGTGAGCTTCGGTCTAGAGATGTCTTGGAATAATCTTGGGAGATTTTGCTTTATTTCCAAATGAAAGAGTGAAGAGAACTTTTGCAGAAACCGTGCTCATATTTCTAGTAGCAGAAGAGATCGTCACAGAATGTTCAAAGGCCCATTTCTGCCTGATTTTCTTGTTATTACTGAAGCTAAAATAGTTCTTCTAGTTATGTTTCCAATAATCATTATAAGCAATGGGCAGGATCCCTGTTACTGGGCTATTTTTATACCTCTCCAAATGGAGCTCTAAGTGGGTGCAAATTACCTCTCTAACTTCACAGGTGTGTTTCTGCATCCCATTATTAGAAGCATTTAAAAGAAGGGTTGGTGGAGAAGCACTTGCATGAGGAGAGTTCACTGTGATTGCTTTATTCCCAAAGTTATGCTTTTTTCCCTTCTTCTAGAAAATACTGGGGAGAATCTAATGCTAATGAAAGTCTGATTTCCCAGCCCTGGAGACTTGAACTGTGCTTATGCAGAGAGCAGCTTTGGTGAGTATTTCTCTCCCAGTTCAGTCCACGTGCTTTGCCTTGAATTGTGAGTCTGGCTGGAATCTCTGCTTACAGCCCCTAAGTCCTTATTTAGCTTTTACTCAAAACTTCCTCAAACAGATTAAGGTCAAAATCAGCTGAAATTCTCTTGTTTAACACGAGTGAAACATCAGTAGCCTGTGCTGAGTGCCCAGTGCAGCCTCAGGTGAGGGCCATGCCATTGGCACTGCCACTCTGGGTTTTCTCTGGTTTTCCAATAGATTTTCCAGAACTAACAAATATGAGATTAAAAGCTGTGTAATTGAGAATATTCCTGTGATTCCAACTACTTTAAGTACACATGGATGCAGTGTGGGCCTTGGTATGGTGAGTAGAGGTAATTGCAGTGGGCTGGGCAGTGTGTCTGGGAACTCAGGTGGTCCCTCTGTCTGGGGATTTCAGGTGATGCTGAATTTGGAATTGCTGTACTGGCAGGGTGATAATGCTGTTCCAAAGTCAGGAAACAGTCTCTGTGTGACTGCAGTCACCACAGCTCTTCTAGTTTGGGTACTGGAAGATGAGAAGACCTATTCAAGTAAAGCAGTCATGTGAACTTCCACTGGAAACATTAATATTTAATTTTAGCCTTCTTTTCACTCTGGAAGTGAACTCAGGGATGCTGCTTCTGCATTTTAAGTCTCCAGTGAACCAGGTCCTGAGGGTTTGATTCAGCCCTTATTCATGTCTGATTCAGACTCCCACACAATTCTGTGAGAAAAAAGGAGTGATAATCTCTCATAAAAATTCCTCAGGATACAGTGTGTGCATATCCACAGTTGAAAATGTGTTCTGTCTGTCTAAGCCAAACTACAGAAGTCCCTGTAGCGTTTGAGACACTCTGGAACTGTATGAAGGGATTTCAGGGAATAGTAAAATGGCTTTTGTTACTTTTAGTTTTCACACACTAGACCTTGAAACTCAGATGAAACACAGGTGGAATCTGGCTTTGGAGAGGACAAAAAGAGAATTAAATCTTACTTCCTGTCTGGTACAGCAAATGTCTGTGGAAGAGAGGGATATAATGATGTCCCCTGGTCATTAGGACCTCCTGCAACTACCTGTAAGGGCTGTGGGAATTAATGCAAGGAGCTGGATGAAACTGCCCAGCCAGAGCATTAGGTCTGGATGGATTTTCACATGGAAATGCACCTGAGATTCCTCTTTTCCAAGAGTGCCCCTCTGGGGAAAACTCACTGCGGTGTCTGATGATGCTGACCCAGACTTCTGCAGCCCCTTCTGTTCTGAGGGCAGTGGGAAGGGTCTGGGTACAGAGATCTGGCCTTACTGTCACTGTCCTGCTTTTTCTCATCTCCCCTTTCTGGTGCCAATATAACACTAACTTGCAACAGGTCATAACCTGAAGGAAAAGGAGTTAAATAATTGTCTCCTGCCTGGAATGAGGGTGTGCAGCTTCTCTCCCCCACATTCTGCCTGTGCTATTTATTTCTTCTTGCAGGATTTGTGCTTACCAGCATTACTGAGCCCTCTTGTGCTGGTTGCAGCTCCAGCTGCTCCCATCTGTACATGGGATACTGCTCTGGGCGGTGCTGCTTCTCCTGAAACAGCAACTTTTATTATAAATAAATTCACGTGAGAAATTGGAGCAGGCAAGGAGTGAGGTCCCGAGTGTTCCAAAAGCTCCCAAAGGCTCTCAGGGATTGCCTTTTTACAGCAAACACTGACTGAAAACTGACAAATTCTTGACAAGAGCAACTCCACAGCCCCCTGGAAGTGCCCATGAAGAACAAATGCTCCACAAAGAGTTCAGAGAACTTTGCTGAGTGTTGATTACTGCAGATGCGGGATTATTACCTTAGAGGCTTATGAATTTGATTTATTTAGGATAGAATACACAGTTTAAAACAGATGTTCTAGGAGGTGTTCTTCATATCTATTAACCGTGATCCAATTGAAGCATTTCCTATATTTGACATCTAAGTTAGACTTAATTTAATAACATGGCTTAGAATATTGTTTTGAGATCAAAGATGCAGAATCTTAAGGTTTTTGTCATCCTTTTCAAGTTCTTCAACCCCTTGTCAGTGCTTTAACATTCTTTTAGGACTGGGTTACAGCACAGGCAGAAGTTTCCAAGGTTTTAGTAGAAACAATTGCTTGTTCCATAATGAAATGTAAAAAAGATTCCATGTTAGAAATATAAACACATGGAATCATTAAAAAAGCCTATGTGAGCTCATCAAGGGCAGATTAGACAAGAACGCTGCTGGCTGAATCGCAGTGGCAAACTCCAGCTCTTCAGAGGGCAGGGGGTATTTTAAAAAGAAAGGGTTTTTTCCTCCTTACAAAGACCTTTGTCTGTGTTGCTGCTTCCGCCGAGTCCTTTCCATGCAGTGAGAAGCTACAATGTGCTGTGAAGCAAACAAAAAGTACACAGAAAATGTGGATTTTAAAGAAATCTTTTACTATCCAGGCTTATCTCAATTCTTGTTTATATTTGATTTTGCCACAAAACACCCTCTGTTCTGGGTTCCCAAGAGGAGAAAAGAGCTGCTGGCAGTTGTTGTTTGCTTTAGGAACTGAAAGACATGAGAGGTCTCAAAGGCATGTCTGGGACACCTGGGTTTGGAGATATATCCCCTGGGCACTCTGATCTGCCAGGAGAAGCTGCTTCCCCCTGTCAGTGCTTTGGGGATGGGGAGGGAAGAGAGATCCTGGTGGACATTGTTCTCCTGGAACAAAGGGGAGTGCATTTTAAAACAAACACTTTTTTATATGGCTGAACTCCCCCAACTGCCTCCAGAACTTGCACAATAAAGGCATCTGACTTGGCAGAAAGGATTTTTAGGAATTGACTTCACAAACTGGTTTTCTTTTGCTCTTGCTGTGGGGTGAGCACTAGGAATGCCACAATGGGACAAAAGAGAACACTCCTCCAGCCAAATTCCGCTCTCCCAAACCCACTCTGGTCAACTCAATAGTTGGAGCAGAACTGGGATTTAACTCCACAGATCCCTGAGGTCTGTATGTGTGTGGGCAGGATTTGGGAGGCAGGAGGTGCTTCACTGATGCATCAGTGCCACACTGCCAGGAGCTGCAGGGCACACCAACCCTCAGTGAGTTGTTCCCAGCAATGTACCCCCATGTCACACCACAGGCAGAGTCAATCTGCTGCTCTGCTTCAGAAATAAGGCAAGGGAAAACACCAGGAGATCCCTCACTCAAGATAACCTGCAATCAAAGTAAATATGTCCCCATAAGTGTATCATAGCATCACCTTGGAGATACAGGGGATAAGAGGTAACTCAGCCCTTCCTCCTGATTCCCTTGAGTGAGCTGGAACCTGAATAAATGATCTGTTAGTTTTGGTTGCAGAAAATGTGTTGAGAAATTACACCCTGTTAAAGCATCTTTCACAAAGCAGCAGAAACCGTCCCGCTGTATTTAACTGGTGTGTTTGCTCTGCTGCTCAGCCTGCGTGTGATGGCAAGCGTCCCTGCCTCTCGCTGTTGCCTGTGGAAAAGCAGCGGCTCACCCGCAGCAGGGATACAGAGTTTGAGGCAGGACTCTGACCCGCAGCTGTGAGCTACGGAAAGCGAGAGTGAGGAAGATGTCCCTTCAGGTGTTTGGCAGTAAATAGCTGGCCCGTTTCGTTGTGTTTGGCCGTTCTGTGCTCTTTCCCGGTCCCGGGGCAGGGCACACTGTGAGCTGGGACACGGCAGGATGCCCCAGAACACTGCTCCCTGCGGAGCTGAGCTGATCGCGGGGGACACGGGAGGGGCAGAAACTCCCACAGCTTTATCTTCCTGAGGCCTCTTTTCCAGGTGAGTGATCGCAGTGCCCTCGGTGGCCCCGGGGTCACCCCGGGGAGGGTGAGCCAGCCCGTGTCACCTCCCGCTGTTCCTCCGCCCTGCGCGGAGTGTCACTGCGGGGCAGCGGCTCCCTCTGCCGAGCACGGGCGTGACGGAGCCCGGCCCTCGCTGCGCGGGGCGAGGAGCAGCCGGGCCGGGAGCTGTGCCACTGCCCCCCAAAGGGTACACACAGCTCCCTCACGGCGGGCTGAGCCCGCCGCCAGCACCACCTCACACTCCTCATCCTTCAGCAGCACAGCCCACAGTGCTTGTGGAATCTGAAAAGTCACCTGAAATGCAACTTTATTTGTAGTAACATTGGGACAAAAGTCTTCAATACTTTTTATACTTTCTGTTGTCTTCTTAGTTTCTAAAACTCAATTCCCGGGTTACTGCAGAAGTAACAGTGAAGTTCTGCTTGTTTGCTCACTCACTGCCTTGCTGAGGTTAGAAGTGCCTGCAATTACCATTCCTCATGTTCCACAGGGCACAGGTGTCTGAACTCTTAGGAGAACCACAAACCCTTTGAGGACCTGGTGCTGAAGGAACTGGGCTTTCCATGTGCTTCAAGCAAAGCAGCCACAGGCTGCTGGGGCTTGCCCTCTGCTTGACTTTTACCCCTTTTTCAAACTCAGAGGGGAAATTTATGTTTGATATTATGAAGAAATCCTTCCCTGGGAGGGTGGGCAGGCCCTGGCACAGGGTGCCCAGAGAAGCTGTGGCTGCCCCATCCCTGGGAGTGTCCAAGGACAGGTTGGACAGGGCTTGGAGCAACCTGGGCTGGTGGGAGGTGTCCCTGCCCATGGCAGGGGGTGGAATGGGTGGGGTTTTAGCCCAATTTCTTCAGTTCAAAGCAGGTTTTTCATACTGTGTGTATTTATTAGCAGTACTTTAAAGCACCATTAGTCTTTGCTGTGATTGCTGCTCCTCTTCTGTGGTGTGCCAGTTGCTGATCCACTGCTGAACAAAACTAAACCACTGCTAAACTGCTGCTAAACAGCAGGGAAATGTGCAGGAAAATCACGACCAAACACCCACTCTGGAAAATACACAGAGAAGATACTTGAACTGAGTGGACACTGAGAAAGGAAGTGGCTTACTTCATACCATGTTCAAATGTAATTTTTATTTCATTATAGAAAGTGAAACCTAAGAAATGTGTGTTAAAATGACTCAAACCAATTGCCATTAGCCATGCTGATAGCGCTAATTCCAGAGGAAGCACTTAAGTAATTCCATTGAATTTAATAGGATGATAATCAACAGTGATTGTAGCTTAGTCTGAGAATGAGCATACCTGGTTTGTTACAGTAATGTGGTTTGAAAAGCAGTAAGAGGAAAAGGTAGCTGCTCTGTCAGTCTAATGAATGTGTTAATTAGTTATTGACTGAGCTGGGGAGAGGGCAGCTCATAGCTCAGCTGCCATCACTGCCACCCCTTCTCCAGCCAGCTCTGCCCACCCCCACCCTGAGACATGGGCCTTCTCTATTTCCTCATCAACAACTTACACAGTGTCCTGTGGAAGCTGCTTTTGTCATATCCCTTCATTTGTGTGTGGGAATAGTCCTTGTTGATCTGAGCAGCTTTTTTAGCTCAACTCCTACTTGTCATTTTTCACTCGTTCCTACCCTCGAGCCCTTTGAAGTTAAGCTTCTTCATGGAACATCCATCCAGGCTTTGTGGCATTCCCGTGACTTCACAGACTCTTGTTTCATTTGGTCTGGCTGTGTCATGTGGAAGGATTTTTGAACTGGAGAACTTAATCTGCATTCAGGATGTCAGATGACCATGGTCCACTGGAAGGCTGCACTTGGAAAAGGAACATGGCTCAGGAGGAATGTTTTGTTAATGTGACTGTCAGCAGTGTTTGTTTTCCAGCTTCAGACCTGTTGTGACTGGGGGATTTCACTTAAGAAAAAGGTGCCTTGAGTGAAGAAATTCACCAAACGCTCACTCTTCCCTTTATCAGCCAGATCTGTTCAGCCCAATTTTACCATTTAACCATGAAAATGAATGTCAACTCCATTGTATTCCAGCCTTAGTTGTCATTTCTGTCACCCCTCTGAAGAACTGATAAGGAGCAGAACTTGGCTTTTTTTAGCACAGGCATGTGAGCAAGATCTGTGTTTTTTTGTGACTCTCATATATTTATTTTTTTTTGTACATGCAGTTATCTCACATGTTTTTGGCGCCAGGGTTTCTACTGAAAGCAGCTAAGCCAGAGACATTTACAGAGGAGAAGTTGTATCAGCAATATAAACTTGCAGGTAATTAAGAGAGATGAAAAAAAACCCCCAGAAATGCATGTTAGAGAATGAGCCCCTGTTGTGTGTCAGGAGTCCTGGCAGTGTGCAAAGACAAGGACAAACATTGCAATATCCTTGTGCTCCTCAGCCACCAAAACTGAGACAGGAATGAAAACAAATGGGGAAATGGCCTGTTGTTCTCACACCTGAGGCTCTGTGCTGCATGTCCATCACCTGTATCCCTTCTCCCTCTGCTGGCAGAGACTCCACTGGATACACTCCACAGTGCCAGAGTGTGGGGACAAGTCACAGCTTAATGGCAAACCCAGAGTAATTCAAGGTTGCACTTCACAAAGGAAAATCCTTCGGTGCCCCAAATCACAACTTGCCAAATGCTTCCCTTCGTCCTTCATTTTTGTCTTTTTTTTTTTTTTTAAATAATTTCCTCAGTAAATTCAGTTAATTTAAGGAGTAAGAACTTACTTACTTGGAAAATCTTGCAGCCTCTTCCAAATTCTGTTATAGTTAGTTCAAGACTATCTCTGACTGTTTTCTTGAGAGGAGACCATTCCTTGGCTGCAGGAACCTTGGCTCCACAGCCCTGGAGTCTTCTAACAGCCCCATGTCTCCTGACAGGATGCAGGTTTCAGAGCAGTTGCTCTGGGCAGTAGCAGAGCAAGATACAGGTCTGAGAGCCATTTCTGGAATTACTGCATGTTCTGGGGAGCTTTTTGCAAAGATTGGGTTCCTTGATTCCAGGGGCTGAGCTTTGGCTCCAGATGTTGTTTTGATGTTCTCATTCTGCTTTTAGGGACATTATCCTGTCTTTTAGGAGGTAAAAATAGAACAAAAGATGCTCAGAATTGTCAAGAAGGACTGAACTAGATGATGTATCAGAGCAAGACAGAAGTGAAATGTGCTCCTGTCTCCCCAGCCCTCACATGATGTCCAGCTCTTGGCAGGGGTGACTGTAGGTGATGGAGATAATGTTTCTTCATTTGCTCTGTTTTGACCTTTACTCAGAAATGTGCTGGGCTGTGCTGAGAATACAACATCAGCCTCTCTGAAGGCACTGACATCTTACACCAGTGAAAACAAGAAGAGAGCCATGAACTGTGACTCCCTGAACAGTTACAAAAGCAACAAATTAGGTGCATATGAATAGAATGAAAGTTAAAATTCTTAAATAGTGTCATGTGAGACACTGTAAAGCTTTGATTTTCTTCCTTTGATCATAACAAAACCTCCTCTCACACACCACAAATTCTTCTGTAATTCTGTCTGAATGACCCCATTTGAAACCCCAACAAGTGCAGATGTTCAGCAGGTTTGAGAGTGAGAATGAATAATGAAAGTTAATTCATGTTGTTCCATTGTAGAACAGTCAGCTTGTTCTGATCACTAGTTTTGAGCTTTAATGGGTTCTGAGGCTTTCTGAAGGAGTTATGGTGTAGCAGACAACCACAGGTGCTCCTTTCTTCTGCTGTGTCTTCATCATTAACCAGGAAAAGGTTTCCTGCTTGTGAAGGTGCTCTGAGGTCTCTCTGCATTCAGCAGAAGGGCGTGACTTGTCAGAGGTACAGAAAGCTATTCCTCCAGATGAGCCACAACTTCTGCAATTGGATTCAAAGGAGACACAATTCTGCACGGTATTATTTTAACCTATTCTTACTAATGAAATTAATGGGTTAAAGGCTGGATTAAATAATGTCGCAGTGATGCTGCTGAGAAGCCAACTCTGTGTTTCTTGTCGAAAAAGCTATTGGAATAACTGAATTCAGCAGATGTGTACATAGAGCAGATACAGAGATGTGTGCTGAGTGTTGGGATACTTTGACTTTTACAAATAATTGTATTCCAAGTGAGTGGAAGCTCTGAAATTCAGGAATATCTTAGTGGCCTATTACTTAGGAAACAGATAAGACAAAACGAGACATTATGGGAACATCAGTGGGGATGAAGTTAAGTAGCAGTAAAAATGTTCCCCCTATTGCTCTGATACAAACACAAGCCCTACCTGGTGTGCTGTGGTGATGGAGAGAGAGACTCCCCCAGTCTGCTCCCATGTGTGTGAGCAGGTGAGGAAGGGAAGTATCCATGGCAGTGACTTCAGTGTTTCCTCTCCAAAATATAAGGATAGTCATTTTATTCTTGGGCTTGGAGAATGCAGTTAATATAAAGGTAGGGTGGGTGTTTCTGTAGGAGAACAGTAAGGAAGTGAAGGCGCTTTCCTTCAAGTGTTCTTGGCACGCTGGGGAAATTTGAATTTTCCTGCGGTAGGTTTTGCCGGGCAGTGGGATGAGGGGTGCAGGCTGTGGGGGTGGGAAGCAGGACTGTGCAGCAGATCCTTGGACAGCTGCAGGCAGGGAACAGTGGGAATTTCTCACTGACGTCAGCCTTTGGTGCTGACGCAGCTGCCTCTCATCAGCTACTCAAGATGGATCATTACTCTTCCTGCAGGCAAAGAATTTTCTTTAATCCCTAAGCGTGAAGACAAGTGTTTGTTCATTTTAACTACAGATGTTCCTTCTGTTGTTTCACCTGCAACTTGTTTTGCAACTTCCAGTTGTGTGGGGAAAACATGGGCCATTTTCTGTGCCTTTGAAAAGGCACCAGCTTTGGTTCTTTCAGGCTGTGATATAATTTCCACTGGAATTTGGCTTAATTATTTTGTTGCTTTTTTTCCTACTTGAATGTCCTCTTTCCTTTAAATGTGCCCATAACATTTATACAGACCAGTATTTACTATCTGCTCGTGGCTATGGTGCTGCACTTGCATTGAATACCCGACAGACACCACAGGGAGTTGCTGCTCTGATCATGACTTGCACTTAACATTCCACATTGACTGATTTTTTTTCAATGGGAGATAAGCAGACAGACATTTAGGGTTCCTGCTCATCTGCGAGTGAACGTGACAGTGCTCAGTGATGAACTCCATCCTGTGCCTGGGCAGTTTGCAGTTCCCACTGTCATTGCGACCTTTGTTGTCATCCCTGTTCAAACAGGCAGTGCTGTCTCGCAATTGCTTCATCACCTTCTCTCCCAGTCAGCTCCAAGGAACTTGGAATGAGACCACCAGGAAATTCAGCCTCAGGAGTTGGGATGAAATGGAGTTTTAATGAAAGACTGAAAGCTCTCAAACCAAATTCTGCCTCTGGAGGACTAAGAACTTGTGCTCTTAGTGCTGTTTAGCACTGCTTTTACCCACACCCTGGATGCCAAGTCTTTGATGCGGAGCCGTGAGCGCCGGGCAGCCCGTGCCCTGAGCTCCCCGCGGGCGCTGAGCTCCGGCCGAGCCCGCAGCGCGGGAGCGGGAAGGGCAGGGAAGAGCAGCGGCATTCCCGCTCGGGCTGCACGGCCCGGGAGCAGCCCCGGGATGTGCGGGAGCGACATCGCCGGCTGACATCAGCCCGCAGCCTGTGTCTGCATTGGGCTGCGGCGCGGCTCGGGGGCGGGGCTGGGCGGGGACACTGCCCCGGGCTCCGAGCCGGGGGGACGGGGCCGGCAGCATCCCCCCGCTGCCATCCTGCGCCGGCTCCGCCCTCCTGCAGCTCGCACAGCGCACGGTGAATCCGACAGCTTCTCCTCCTACTATGAGTCTCCATGAGCTACTACAGCTCCAACACCCCCGGCGCTCTGCCCTCGGTGCAGCTGAGCTCGTGAGTAAGGCACGGTGCCCGCGTCCGGCAGCAGGGAAGGACGCGGCTTACCTGGAGAGCCTTAATTAGCCATCTGCAGCACGGGAAGCAGTTTGAAGGATTGCATTTTTCTCCAGCATCTTTGGTACTTCATTGTTTCCTGGGTTTTGTTCTGGTTATCAGGGATGCTTTCAGTTGAATATTGCTTCATCAGATGCCACAAAAGAGCATCTAGGAAAACAAAGAAACTTACGATGTGGAGCTGATAGTTCTGGTTTCAGCCGGTAAAATTTGCAGAGTCAGTGAGAAGGCAAAGAAAAAGGAATGCCAAGGACAATGTCAGTAGTGCTTGGTAATTTGTCACTCAATGGAACGAGCTTCTTTAGTGAAAATCGTGGCATCGTGGACAAACCCAGTGAGCAGAGGACTTGGAATGTCTTTCTGTTCTGCCTGACTTTTACCATTGCATTCCCAGCCCTTCTGAGCAGCATTTATTCACTCGTTTCCCTGCTGAAAATGCAGAACAAAACCACGTTTTCAATGATTGTGACCTCCTTGACTGTAGATGATATGATCAGCATCGTGCCACTGATTATTTTCATGCTCAGGCAGTGGTCAAGTGAAGTCCTCCCCCAGCCTCTGTGCACCACAGCAGCACTGATGTATTTATTCCAGGGCATTTCTAGCAACCTGAAAGGGTCACTTATAGTTTCTTACAACTTCTACACCATCAGCACAGCTGAGACCCTGAGCTGCAGCACTTCCAAGCGACGTGGGAGTGTGGTATGGGCCATCCTCACCATCTGGATCGTCAGTTTGCTGATCTGCATTTTGCCCCTCTGTGGTTGGGGCAGGTACATCCCCACCTCCTGGGGCTGCTTCGCCGACTGTGCCAGTTCCTACGTCTCGTTTGTGTTCATTGTCTACTCGATGTGCTTCTGCCTGCTGGCAGTGCTGGCTGTTCCCCTCACTCACCAGCTGCTGTGCTCAGCTGAGCCACAGCTCTTGCACATGATGTACCTGGAGGTCCCTGGAGGCTTCACCATCCCCGGCACCCCCGCGCCTGCCCCGTCGCTCTCACCGCTGGACCCTGTGGACAAAACCCTGGAGCATGTCCAAAACTCAGAGGCAGTTTTGGGCAAGGGTGTGGCTGGGGATAGTTCTCTCATGAGCAGCACACAGAGCAGGAACCTCATGGTGGGCTTTGCCCAGAAACGATTCTCGCTGATCCTTGCACTGGCCAAAGTCATTCTCTGGCTCCCAATGATGGTAAATTGTCAGATCACTTTCCAGTGTTCACTTACATTTCGATGGGATGTGACCTGTGGGCCACGGATTGAAACAGGTGAACAGTGGCCACTGCAATTGTTCTTATATTTGTGCCAGCAAAAGTCCCTTCCAGAAGGTCTGTGCCACTGCATGAGTTTAACTGGTGTCCAGTGGTTTTGGCAGAACTTTGTTCATTGCTCTGATACTCTGTTGTCACATCATTCATGAATAAAGGGGGGAATGAGGTCCCCCTTTGGTATTCCCAGATGTGTGATAAGGCATCTGCTCAACATTTTGGAGTCTGGGAATTGTACTGAGCCAATGGCCCCTCCTCACAGCTCTGAGTCACCTCCTCTGCCAGATGGGTTAAAACCCAGGAGTTTGTTAGGCAAACGCACTTTGTTTGTATCTGCAGTCCCTGTAGCACTGGGGGTGGGAGGAGAGTGTCCCATGGGCATGGGTGTGTATTTGGGAACAGGAACATTGTAAAGGGGTCTGTTGAGAACAGGTCATGGATCTGGAGCAGTGTGAGCCCTGTCCTGAGATGCGTATGGACCCTGCACCTGAGCTGGGGTTCCTCAGTGCCACAGGGCGGGCTGAGCCATCAGTCCCTGCTGAGTTGCTTGGATTGGGAGCTGTTTAAGAGTGCTCAGCATCTATATTTAGCTTCAGCGAGGGTTTTTCTCAGAAGTGCAGAGTGAGGGGAAGAGCAGTGAGGGTGTTTTCTCTGCTCTCTGCTGGAAGCAGAATTGTTGTGCTCAGCAGACACCTGTGTCTTACAGTTGTGTCATATTCATAGCAAGATGTTCTGTTTATTCCTGGAAGCATTTCAAGTGCCTGAAGTGATTTAAATTTCAAAATACTCTGCCTTCCAGGTACAGATGCTTGTCCAGTACATCACTGGTGTGCAGAGTCTTTCTTTTGAGGCACTGAGCTTCCTGCTGACTGTGCTGGCTGCCACGGTCACCCCTGTGTTTGTCCTGTCAGAGCACTGGCTCCACCTGCCCTGCGGCTGCATCATCGATTGCAGGAGGGATTCCTATGCAGTGTCTTCAGAAGAGCTCAAAAGTAAGTGTGGAACGGTTGCCTTGGTGTAGCAGAGAATGCCAGACCTTCCCTGGTAACCTCCTTGGAGTCCCCTAGAGCCTTGTTTTTCTCTGGGCCTCACGCCAAAACAGCTGGATGAATGGAATGGGTCAGTTGGAAGGGACCTGCAGGAATCATCTGGTCTCAACTGCAGAAGTTAAGGGCTACATATTTCTGAAGACATGGGAATTGTTTCCCATTCTCTGGAGGGGAAGTCCTCTAACACAGTGGATGGATTCCTGACATCCGCTGCATGTCTGGGGAGAAGGAGCTCCTGAATTATGGAGAGAGGCCATCCCCGGTGCATGGCTTTCTCTTGCTTTAAACACACCCTCCAGATGCAGAATGGCTTGTGCTGCCACTGTTGTCCTTCTAGCCACTTCCCTGGGTAGAATGACTGCAGTTCATCCAGAAGGCAGTTTCCTCTTAGAAGTCTTTCTTCTCAACAGTTCGTTTGTTTTATGGACAGAAAATTGCCTGTTTGTAGCAGTGGTTGGATAATTTATTCCATGTTCAGCATGTCGTTTTCATTGTGTGTGTAGTCTCGCTTTTCTGCTTGGTCTTGACTCTTAATGTGATGTTTCCTCCCTTCCTGATTAGCCAAACGCAGGGGTTTTGAGTTCAACCTGTCCTTCCAGCAAGGTTATGGAATCTACAGAATATCCCAGGAAAACCACCCCCACCACAACAATGATGGTAAATCTGCGTCCTGCCACAGCCTGGTGGGCTCTGACTGCGCCGACCCGGAGCCTGGGGGAGGGAGTGGGGGTGCCGCCGGGCCCAGCCCCCCTCACGCCCTGGGGCCCTGCAGGGCTGAGCAGGGCACAGCCCCTGATGGACCACAGTGGAGGCTGTCCCAGGAGGAAAGCCACAAACCTGAACTCACAGACTGGGAATGGTGCAGGAGCAAATCTGAGAGGACCCCTCGGCAGGTAAAATACAGATTTCTTATTACTATCTTCTGTGTACCTGCATGATTTGTGTATGGTAAGAATTCAGTATGAATGATGCAAATTCATCTTAATGAATAGGAAGTTTCTCTCCAAAAGACTCTGAAAGATGACATTTTCAAGAATATTTCCAAGCATCTGGTGACTCTTTTTGTCATCCTTGTATTTTGGGTGGGGGAAAAGCAGAATGAAACATCAATGTGCACTGTGGCACTCAGTGGACATTTGGCATTACAATAGGTGGGAGTGGGGTAAGAGCCTGTATGAAGTTCACAGGACAGGAACTGTAGAAGGCTTTAGCTTGGAAAGGACCTCTGGAAGTCACCTAATCCAAACTCCTGCTTCAAGCAAGGTGTCTTCAAGCTTGATCAGCTTGCTCTCGACCTTTGCGAGTGCATAGGTGAGATGTATTTTACATCCCATTAGGGGAATCCCTCTCCATCTGATGAACACAAGTTTATCATCTGAGTCAGAGTAGGAATGTGTCTGATATTCCAATCTGACTGATCATGCCTTTCATAAAAAGCCAGTGTTCACTCTGTTGCAGTGTGCAGAGATGAACTACTGCATTTGGAGGCAAAAGTAAGGGATGGTACCCAGCCTGGTGTTAATCTACCAGTTCTTGCTAAGGTCTTGTGTGCCATGTACAGTCTGGTTAATCAAGTCACTGTATCAATAGGTTCATAACTGTGGCTCTTCTTACAGGAGTTTCCAGATGGTGTTTAAAACAAACAATAATGATTTCCTCTCCCACGTGCTGTGGCTGCCAGTTGAGACTGCAGCCCCGTGACTCCCCCTGCAGCGGGTGGGTGTGAGCAGCTCTCTGTGCAGCACCTGGCAGCGGCTGCCTGGGGATGCTTTTTGTGCCCTGGGGCTCTGTGTGTCCCTTTTGGACATACTCTTTACTGCTTGCATTACAAGGAATCACAGCTCATCCTTTTCTGACCTTTTCCAAGGTATAACCCAGTGTGCAGTTGCCAGGCATTAAGGCTCCTAGGGGATAGAAGTTCCAGGCTTTGGAGTTACAGCTCTGCCTGGTTCTGACATTCAACAGGAGCTGCCAGAGCTTCACAGCTGACATTTGCTTTGCTGCTGGGAAAGGGCAGAGTGTGAAACCCCAGCAAGCTTTGTAAAAATAATGGGTTGCTCAGGTGTGTGCTGGATGAAAGATCAATTTGGGCCACACATTAAATAAGTTGAAACCCATCCCTTGTATTCATTCTGTCTGGAAGCCCTGAAGTGTCTAAGAAAAGTCTCTTTGTTCTCATCACTGCATTTCTCATGTGTGTTAAAAGAGGAGTCAGTCCTTGGCAGTGACTGGCCACGTCCTTCTGCAGGAAATACGGTGTTCTTAGACAGTGTATAAATACAGGTGTTCTTACTCAAGTGCTTCCAGCTTCCTTTTCCATAAGAGAACCTGTAAGAACTGGCAGGAGGAGGAAGAACAGCCATTCCACATGGATACCTGTATAGAGTGGCTGTAATTGAGAGGGAGAGAGAAAATGGTACTTGTCGTTTCTAACTCTCACTCAGCTGAATTTTTGAAAAAGACCTTTAACATCTCATATAGTACCCAAGTATGTCCCTTCCTAAGGAGAATGAGTGTAAATATGTCATGCCTTTTTTTGCCTGTACTTTAATGCCTTCAGGCAACACAAATCTCCCAGGCTGGCAGTGTGTTCCAGGCTAGCTGGTTATTTTTCTCTCTCTCCTTCCATACCTCATCTGTGGGTTGCCTCAAGCAGACTCTTTGAAGAGACTCTGTACGGAAGCTCTTTATGTGCCCTGCAAGGAGAGGGAGGGGGAGGCTGTGTAAGTGACTGCACTGAGGAGAAGTTTGTTTAACATGATGGATTCCCAGGATCTCCCTCACTCCAGGAAAGTTGTGAACATTCCGGTGAACATCAAGCACGGCACAGAAGCTGGGTTAGGAATGGCCTAGAAGGTTCCTCTTGCCTCCCCTGGCTGCTACATCTGTACCAGCATCTCTTGATCTGCTGTGCTGTTCCCATCAGGGCTCTTCCTGAAGGGCGTGGCTGGAACCTGGTCCCTGATTTCCAAGGAGGGTCCTGTGGTTGGAAAATCAATGTAACATTCCTCCATCGTCTTTTTGCTCCCCGTAGACAGAGGGTGTGTGTGGTCCATGTGATGCTCTCTGGCTGCAGTTCCACTGCCACTGGCACTCTCTGAAACTGCGGGGGAATAGTGAGAGTAGAAATGTGCTCGGGAGGGCAGGGCTGGATTTAAGCCTGTAGCTCCCAGAGCCCTTCCCTCATGCTGGCACCCCAGTGGGAAGCAGCTGGGTTCCTCTGGCTGCTCTTTATTCTCTCTGGTTCAGATAAAAAAGCAGCAGCTTTCAGATCAGTTGCTTAAATGGGTTCTTATGAGTGCTGGGTACAAGTGTCTGTGCCCCCATGGGGCTGGAGAAGGGAAATAGAAACCTGGGCTGAGAGAAGCACCGTGAGGGTAAATGAGGCCTGTGGAGCTGAGCAGTGACACAGCACCCAGGGGATCAGTCCTGTGAAGAGCTGCCACTGCTGGGCATCAGTGCCCCTTTCCTGAGGGAGCTGACCGTGCTCCAAGCAGAGCTGATACCCACTGACCAAGGGCCCTTTTCATGGCCTGGGGGCTACAGAGCAGTGCAAGTGGGACACCTGCCCATAAACCATTACAGTCCAGGCTGATGTGGGCTTGTTTTTTTAAAGGCTTGTGCTGTTCTTCAGTGCAGTTTTCTTCATGATATTTTCCTGGTAAGCAAACCCACCACTTGGGTTTAACTTTGCATCACACCTCATAGTGTGATGCTGGCAGAGGGACTCAGAACCAGACACAGGCAGTACCAGCTGTGATGCCTCAAGATGTCCCACTTGGCCTCCAGCTGCTGCTCCAGGAGCCTGTAGGTCTCTTGTTAGTCCTCTGTTATATTTAAAGGTTTTCTGAGGAGATCCTGAATCCTCTATGGCATCTCTGATGGCACCACACAACCCTCTCTGGGCAGCAGTTTATGTGTCTGAGCTCAGCCAGGCAGGGCAGCTACTGCCTGGGTTCACTGGAGTGGCCCCCAAACAAGTTTTCTTCTTCCCCCTGATCAGGTAGGCATTCCAGGCTATAGACATTTTCTTTATTCCTCCAGTTAAGCTTTTGTTTCTGCATTGACTTTCACAATTTCAACAGCAGTTTATTGTCTTTAAAATCAAACTGAACTGAGAGCCATGTGAGCCACCATCCTGGGCATCCAGCCTGGATGATGGTCTGTGCAGGTGCTAAGCACTGGAGAACTTGGACACTGAGTTTAAGGTCCCTGGAACAGGATGAATCCAGTTGCAGTTAATATAACATGTGAAAAGTAGGTAGAATATTTGATATTTGAAATATTAATGTCAGCCTTAAAGAATATCCAGGCTTTCTCCAGCAGAATAAATTCTTCATCACTTGTAATCTAGAGTTTGAAATGGCTCTGAATCACCTGTGAATACATCAGAAACAATCCAAAGCTGACTGCAGTCACATCCCTGGCTTTTCAGTAATCCTCCAGCTCTGTAGGTTACTGATGGGCTCCTGCAGACCCCAAAGAGAAGCAGAGGGAGTGCCACACACCCTTGGGATGCACTTCCCAGCAGGGAGAGTCAGGCTCTGCTTTGGCAAGTGAGGAAATTAAGATTTCTTCTGTACTTGGCAGCTTAATACCCTTTATTAATATTTCATGTAATTATAACTATTTCATGGCAGACCAGGCAGAAAAGGGTGGGGTTCTTTGGTCTCTGCCAGTTTGCAAGGAGAGACACAAGAGCAGATTCTGTAAAAGTTACCTTCCCCTTCCTCTCCCCTTTCCTTCCCCTTCTCTCCCTGCCTCAGAAAAGCCACAGAGATCAAGAACTTGTTATCTGTGCAAGAATGGCCACATAGTTTCTGGATTCCATTTCTAGGATCATTTAAAAACTAAGTCAATTGACTCTTGGTGGACCCTCTCATTGCTTTGGGCATTTCCAGAAGGGACCTTTCTGCCAGGGCCATTCCCAGCTGCTGTGGGGCTTGGATAGGTCAGGAGCCTCCCCTATGGACAATATCCTTCCCTATGGACAATATCCTTCCCTATGGACAATATCCTCCCCTCCAGACAATCCCTTTGCCTATGGACAATATCCTCCCCTCCAGACAATCCCATTCCCTATGGACAGTGTCCTTCCCTCCAGACAATCCCTTTCCCTATGGACAATACTCTCCCTGGTGAGTACGGCCCAACAGCACAGCAGAGCCCAGTCCTGACCCACAGTGATGATGAGGAAGGTTTTGCATCATGGCAACCACAGCTGCCTCCTGTCTCCTGTGCAATCTGGGAGGTGGATAATGTAATTAATAATGAAAGGATTTGTTTATCAATTATGCAGAGATTGCTCTGCTCAGAATACATCAGCACTCCATAAGGAACATGGACAATTGTGATTTATTTTGTTGGGATTTTTTGTCTTCGCTTGTTAAAAATGCATGTGCTGGTACATGGAGTTCTCCAGTGAAATCCCTGTCCCAGATTCCAACAGAACATTATCTGGGCATCCTGGGCAGCACCTGCATAGGGGGATGTCCTGGTGTGGGACAGGATGGACACAAGTCCTCTCCATAAGGGCCAGGAGCTCGAGGGAAGCAGCGTGGCCTTGGAGATCTTTCAGTATACCCAAGGCATGAAAAAAAGAATTGTAATTATTACTATATATTACATGTATTAGGCAGCATTGTAAACTGCCAGCTTGGTGTTTCTGTGCTGCAAAGCTGCAGAACATGGCCCTGCAGAGACACAGCTCTGAGGTAGTGCTGGGGTGCAGCTTTGGTGGGTCCTGGCACGTATTTTGGGGTGTTCAGCTCAAAGTTAAGAAAAAGACAGAGACAAATTAAGCAGCACATAATTTTGTACTAAAGGAATTGGCTTTTATTTAACCTTTTTTTGGTATTGTATAGTTGTCATATTGGGTCACAGTCACTTGAGACTTCACTTTTTGTACTAAGGTGTATAACTTCTTTCTGCTCTTTCAAATCATAAATACCAGGTATCTAAAATTCTGCAAGGAAAAGGCAGTAAAATAAATTAACAAACTGAGCATAGTTGGCTTATTTATAATGGATTCAGACTTGAAAACCTGGCACAAGATAAGGGTCCTTGTTTGTCTTTGCAGCGCTCGGGCGGGGCCTTGACCATCCCTCTGTGTGCATTCCAAGGGACTGTGTCTCTCCAGGCACCCACCGGGAAAACCCTCTCGTTATCCACCTACGAGGTGAGCTCTGACGGGCAGAAAATAACGCCCATGGCCAAGAAGATTGAGGTGTATCGATCCAAAAGCGTCGGGCACGAGCCCAGCCCAGAGGGCTCCCCTCGCACGTGGGCTGACACAAACGTGAAGATCCATTTGGAGGTGCTGGAGATCTGTGACAACGAAGAGGCCCTGGACACTGTGTCCATCATCAGCAACATCAGCCAGTCCTCCACGCAGGCCAGGTCGCCCTCCCTGCGCTACTCACGCAAGGAGAACAGGTTTGTGTCCTGTGAGCTGGGGGAAAGTGCCTCCTACTCGCTGTTCATCCCGTCCCACAGCCCCGGCGGCGGCATCAGCATCTCCATCCCGGACACTGTGGAGGCGCATCGGCACAGCAGCAGGCAGCACACGGAGCGGGGGCACCAGGAGGAGATCCAGCTGCTGAACCGGGCGTACCGGGAGCGGGAGGAGGCGCGGGGCGGCGGAGCGGGCTGCGCTGGGCGGCCCCGGCTGCTCTGACACACACACACACACACACACACACACACACACACACACACACACACACACACACACACACAGCTCCTGCCCCCCGCACCCGAGCGGGCACGGCGGCAGCTGCCTTTCCTAGCCTGCCTTTTATTCGCCCATGCTGTTGAATCAATTCAAACTGTTAATGCTCGGTCAAGGGGATAAATACTCAAGTGCTTTACAGCTTTTGCAGAGTGGATTTCAAGTTATTTATGTATGTACCTATTTATTTGAGGAGCATGTGTGTCTGAAGGGAATCCTAAATAAAATCTTAGAGTGCAGTTTTGGTGTTTGTTGGCACTGGATGCTGTGCCTGTGTGAACCTGTGGAAATGAGGGAGCAGCTCCACAGCTGGAAGTTACAGTAGTTTTGACTCACTTGCAGTTCTTTTGACCTTTTAAATTGATAAAATACTAAAAATACTTGAATTTATGTTTTCTTTACAATGTGTGGTTTTTCGCAGTGTGAAAGGAGGTGATGGAAATGTCACAGGTACTTGCATGGGGATGGAAATTGCTCTGGCAGCAAAATCCCACAGATTCCAAACATGAGCACTGCTCAGGTGTCCAGATGCACTGTCGTGGATTGCTGCTGGAGCAAACAGGATAAAACTGTTAAAATCACTTCTCTGTCCTGGACATCTAAATAACAGAACCAGAGGTAACAACTGCCCCAGTTTATAGGCACTTGCATCCTAAAGGAGGCTGGGGAGACCAGCTCATCTGTGTGTGGATGCATAAACCCCTTTGTGAGGGGAAAGGGAAAAAGAAAACAGAGATTTTTATCATGAGCACCCGGTTCTTCCCCCTTCACCACATGGCCAAGTGCTGGGAGTGTTGGACTGTCAGCTGTGGGCAGAGAAAAGAGAGAGAATGGTCTCCTGTGGAAGAAGCAGTCCTTCACCTGAAAAGTGAAAACGAGTGCAATACTGTGTTTCAGAGACCTGAATGATGGAAATCCCGAAATGGGAGTACATCACACCAACAGGGGAGAAAAGGCAAGAGAATACATGAAGAAATGAGGTTGAAGAAGTATTTAAAGCTGCACAGTGGTGCTCAGGAAAATGAACATTTATTCTCTGTCGAAAGAATCATACTAGTGTAAATAATTGAAGCTAATTTAAAAGGTTGACTGTCCCACTCCGAAGAACCTGTACAGGGTGTATTCCTTACACAAGAGATGAGCCCACGGACCCAGAACAAGCGCTATTTTAAATATATATTGTATTTAATAGAAGAAACAACGGGAACAGCCTCCGGCTCCCAGAGAGGGGGAGTAACCCCGTGTGCAAGGATGGAGGCCGACATTCAGAGAGCCAGCCGCGCGGGACGCGTCGCGGTGAGTTCATCGCCTGATGCAGGAGCTCGAACGCGGGTCCGTCCGGGCGGGGACTCGAACCCAGGTCTGCCGGGACAGGGACTCGAGCCGGCGTGTCTGCCGGGACAGGGACTCGAGCCGGGGTCTGCCGGGACAGGGACTCGAACCGGCGTGTCTGCCGGGACAGGGACTCGAACCGGCGTGTCTGCCGGGACAGGGA
>JAWWEU010000011.1:811762-862158 GCA_035583155.1 Acropternis orthonyx | reverse complement strand
GTGCGGTGGGGGGGCGGGGGTGGGGGCTGGGGTGTGTGGGGGGGTGGGGGGGTGGGTCGGTGCTGTGCGGTCGGTGCTGTGCTCTGTGGGGCGGTGGGTCGGTGCTGTGCGGTCGGTGCTGTGCGGTCGGTGCGGGTGCTGAGCACTCACCGTGCCTCTCCCCAGAGAGCTGTCGTGCGCATGGACGAGCGCAGGGAAGAGCAGATCGTGCAGCTCCTGAATTCCGTCCAGACCAAGAACGACAAAGAGCAAGAAGCCATGTCCTGGTGGTCCGGCGATGAAGAGAGGTAAAGGCGCACAATTGCTGATTCTTTTATTGGTTCTGAACTGAACAGGCTTTCCGCAAACTGGCAGGAAGGTGTGTCAGAAATTACTTGGTTTCAGTGAGTGATCGGGATTAGCAAATGCTCTCGGGTTTTTCCACCTGGGTTGTCACACTGAAATGGTTGTAGCCATTGCTGTAAAACTCTTCCATTATTGCTGACTTTGAGGCCTAACATTTCTACTAAAAATAATAAAATCCTGTAACTGATCTCAGGCCTTACTAGGGTACAATATATGGCATTTTTAAGCTCCCCTGGCCTCTGGAATTACTCTTCCAGAGATGGAATTTGACTTCAGTTTTCAGTTATTCTGCAGTTTTGGAATCTTCTCTCACCCTCTGTGGAGCAAGGTCTGTTCTGAACTGGTTAAGGATTTCCAGTAATAACAGTAAACTGGGCAGGTGTGCTGAAATCAGGGGATGGGAGGTTCATTTTGCTGGGGGATGCAGTTACAGGGCAGTGGGTAAAGTAGTAATTCTCTGAAAATGTTTTGTTGCTTTGTGGCTTCGTTTGGTACCAAAGAACATGTTACTTTTCTAGAGACTGATGTAAAGGTTTTGGTGGCTCATAATTTCAGACTTTAATTTATTCAGTGACATGCACCATAATGACAGGGTGCCCAGAGAAGCTGTGGCTGCCCCAGCCCTGGGAGAGTCCGAGGCCAGGTTGGACTGGGCTTGGAGCAACCTGGGCTAATGGGAGGTGTCCCTGCCCATGGCAGGGGGTGGGACTGGGAGGGCTTTGGGGTCCCTTCCAACCCAAACCATTCCCTGATTTTCTGTTCCCATGGGCTCATGGTTTATTGACTGAGGGATGAAATGTCTCAACTCCAAGTTCATGTTTTCCTGGAGTGACTCCCTGCACTCTGTAGGTGGCCAGGCACAGCTCAGATAATCCCTGAAGTTTCTGTTCTCTGACTCCAGCCCTACAGAACAGCCTGTGAAAGTGAAACCAGATGCTGGAAAAGCTCCTGTAAGACAGAGACCAGCCTTAGAAAAAACATCCCTGGATCGGGATGTGGAATATCTCTTTGAAAAAAATGAGCAGGATACTGATTTAGATGAACAGCTTAAAGAAGACTTAAGGAAGAAGAGATCTGATCCCAAATACATTGAAATGCAGGTACTTTTCCATGTGTTATGTAGAAAACGTTTCATTGGAATTTTTTATTTTTAATTAAACTAACCTGAAAATGTAACTGCTTGCAGTTTATTTACTAGGAAGCTGTCATGATGTTACTTTTGCTAAAAATTACCTTCAGAATTCATAAAATTCATGCTTATTGATAGAACAGTGATTAAAAATGTGAAATTACACATTTCAGGGACAATTAGAATCTAAAATTCGAAGCTGAGACTTCATTTCATTGAGTGGGTTTCTCTTTCTTTTTTTGGATTGTGTCACTGCAGTTATGTCTAAAACTGAAAGCACAGCAACAGGCTCTGAAGGAATTGCATCTTAAAAACAGAATTTATGTTGTTCTGACAGCCATGTGTAGAAAGCTGTCCAGTGATGCAGTTGCCGTGAACACCAATTCTCCCTTCAATACCAGGCCCTGCTCTTGCAGCTGTATAAACCTGTCTCACCCTGTGCTGAGCTGTTGGGTATAGATCATCATGCTAAATTTAATGAAACTGAAGACACACATGGAATTAAAGCTATTGCCTGTGGGCCTGGGTTGATATAAGTATTACTGAGCAGTTTGTCAATATTTTACAGTTTAGCCTGGGTTATAGATGGAATCTGTTACATTGCTTCAGTTAAAGAAGTGGTTAAAGATACTGTTGTTTTCTTTCCCACAGAGATTCCGAGAGAAACTCCCCTCCTATGGGATGAAAGAGGTAGGTGTGTATTTAATTAGAAATAACATGTGTTTCTGTTGCTGTGTTGTAAAATAATGGCTGTACTGCTGGCTCTCACTGCCGTTAGTTTCCCAGTCAGTCCCAGGATAACATCAGTGACAGTATGGGCTCTTACTAATTGATGTTATTTCTTCATTTGGTGCCCCCTGTGTGAAGTAGAAAGTGAGTATTCTTGTAAGTTTGCTTTTGCAGGTTTAGTGAATGATTAGTGAGCTTTTTCCTAAAATTCATCTATTTGCCATAATGTCCTTTCTGTTAGTGTTTGTTCCTGGTGGTACAGGAAATGTTAAATACTGTGCTAAAAG
The DNA here is from genome assembly GCA_035583155.1 of Acropternis orthonyx. Taxonomy (NCBI): domain Eukaryota; kingdom Metazoa; phylum Chordata; class Aves; order Passeriformes; family Rhinocryptidae; genus Acropternis; species Acropternis orthonyx. The sequence continues at coordinate 859,668 of JAWWEU010000011.1, read as the reverse complement.
CTTTCAGTTTAATACAGTCTTGGAGGCCAACAGGAGAAACGCTCATTTTCAGTCCCCAGAGATGTACAGGAGGCAAGTAGGAGTTGGAAAACTCCTCCTTGAAGTGTGTTTCAGGCTCTCCACTGAGTTCTTTTATGTTGTTTTCATACAGAATTTAAAGATTTAAAGCCAGTGTTCAGGTTAGTTGTGCTTTAAACCCTACACATGGAAAGTGCAAATGAGCAGAAATGACTTCCGTGAGGTTTAACCTAAACTTCTGTTGCAGTGTTATGACAAAGAGCTGGGTGTTTCTTCAGCTCCTCAGAGGTCACGGTACGGTAGCAGAGAATTGTCTAAGTCCTCTGCAGTGTGTTTTGCACAATAGCACAGTAAATGTTTCCTCTGTGGAACCAGGAGCTCGTGAACCTGATCAACAACAACCGTGTCACTGTGATCAGCGGTGAGACCGGCTGTGGGAAGACCACCCAGGTGACCCAGTTCATCCTGGACGACCACATCGAGCGAGGGAAGGGCTCCACGTGCAGGATCGTGTGCACCCAGCCCCGGAGGATCAGCGCCATCTCCGTAAGTGCCCTCTGGCAAGCCCACTCACTCCTGGGGATTATTTTCTTCCCAATGAATCTGAGCTTTCTGTGTGCTCCTTTTCAGTTGTCTGAGGTTCTGTTGCAAGTAGCAACTTTCTTCCGTGCACTAATTTGATTTTTTGCAAGTTTTGGTTGTTGATTTGACTACTGGCACTGCAGGCTCGTTCTCTGATTTTTGTTACGGGTTTTATCTGGGATTCTAATGGTTTTGGGCAGTGCAAATGTGAACTAAGATAAAAACTAATGCTGTGTCGGGCCCTCTAGAGGTATATTAATGAGCAGGAAAGAAGTTGGCTTTCAAGTGCTCAGTAGTTATTCTTCTTCATAGTTCAGTGTCAAGTGATGAGCGACCCTTACTTTACCCCAAGGGAAAGCTCACCCTGCTGAAAGGGAGTGTGGTTGTGTTCCTCTAAAACCTGTCCTGGCCCACAAACCTGCCCTTGGGTTGCTGTCAGGAAATGCTGTTCTCAAGGGAGGAGGAAAAAGTGGTTTTCAGGGCATTTCTTTTTTGGTTACAGAGCATCTCAATTCCAGGTATTTCCTGCTGATGAGTAGCTCAATCACTCACAGATCAGCCTGTGGGATTTTTTTCAAGTTTTCCTTGTATCCCTTAGGTGGCTGAGAGGGTGGCTGCTGAGAGGGCAGAGGCGTGTGGCAGTGGCAAGAGCACAGGGTACCAGATCCGGCTGCAGAGGTGAGTGGCTCCCTGGGCATGGGGTGCTCCTGTGGCAAGTACCAACTACTGCTACACAAAGGAGACAATTTGAAAAGTAGTCCTTAAATTGCTGCTTTCCTGCTGATATTTTCCCCAAAAGGGATTCCTGTGAGTAGCTGGTAGAGGGAATGAGGTTTTTCAATTTTAGCAAACAGTTTGAGTGCAGTTATTGTGTTTTATGCAGTGTGTGACAGTGACTAGCACCAAGGTGTGCTTTGTCTAGTAGGTCCTTTTTTCAGCTCTCCTAAAAGTTCTACTGTAGGTAGAACTAAAAGTGACGTCCCTAATCCATGAATTTCAAGGAAAAATGGAACTCCTGAAGGCGAGAATGTTCTAAGCCATATTTATGTGGAAAACTGTGCTTGCTGCACGTACCTATGGACTAATCCCCTAGGATCAGGTAACAGGTGCATTGACAGGAGTTCACAGAGCAAAAGCTCTTACATTTGGAGTCAGCTGTAATTTTAAAAAGTATCTGAAATGTTGCCAGCAAATAATGGAACCTTACTGCTGAAACAAAACTCCTGGTGAGAGGACAGTGCAGCCCTCCCAGCATTTCAGTTGGAGTTTATAGAACCTCCCTGATACTTCTCTTTACTGCTCAGTGAGGGCTGTCCCACTGCTGTGACTGAGAGCTGGGCCTGGAGAGCTGCAGCAGCTGGGGGTCAGCACTGCACTGTGCAGGTGATGATAAAGGATGTCTGGAAGTCAGGGCCCTCTGTCAGATCCCTGGCTCATTCCCCATCCACGGAAGGGGATGCAGCTGTGGCCCAGTTCCTGGTTCCTCCAGTGGAGCTGTGAGTGAGCGAGTCAGAGTGGGGCACTGTCAGCATGTCTGTACTGGCATCTGCACTGGGACTTTAAGCTTTTCAAGTGTTTTGTAAAATACAGAGGAGAACTGAGGAATTCTTATTGCGTCTCTTTCAGTCGGTTGCCAAGGAAACAAGGTTCCATTTTATACTGTACCACGGGAATTGTCCTCCAGTGGCTCCAGTCAGATAAGTAAGTGTTTCTGTTTAATGAGAAACTGAATGCAATTAGGAGATGAGCCCTGAGCTGTTTTGAACAGCCTTGGCTCTGTTTTGTAGTTTTGCTAAAAACAAAGGTTTAACTTCTTTCTTCTCTATTTTAGACACTTGTCCAGCATCAGTCATGTAGTCCTTGATGAAATCCATGAAAGAAATCTTCAATCAGATGTTTTAATGAGCATTATAAAAGATCTCCTAAATATTCGATTGGATCTGAAAGTCATACTCATGAGTGCTACTCTAAATGCAGAGAAGTTTTCCGAGTACTTTGGTAGGTGAAGTGCTTCCTAGGAATGTTCCTCTTAAGTAATTTAGGCTTCTACAGTAAAATGCAGTTCTCAAATTATAGAATTGATTTTTATTGAAAGAGGAAATCAGTTTTACAAAGAGTTGGCAGCAGCTGGAGATGCTGATTTTGTGTTTTATCACAAGCATATATTGCTTCTCGTTTTGCTCTTCAGACATGTTATGGAAGCAGAATCCACAGAGTATTTTTCTGTTAAATGTTTACTCATATTTACCACATTTTAGAGTTCTGGGTGTGAGTAGGCAACCAGATTGAACTGTTACTTGTTCAGTCTCCAGCTTTATCATGTGGCTGGAACCAGGTGAATGTGCTGGTGTGCAATATACTGCTTGCTGCCTGTGCTTTTTTACTCAGCAACTGTACTCGGGGCTGAATTTGGCATATTCCATGGGAATCTGAAAGTAAACCGTCCGGGAAACCATACAGACATGGCAGCTGTATTGCAGAAATAGCAAAGAATGTATTGCCTCCATTGCTTCAGTGCAGTGTTTTAAGAGCCTGAATTCTTTCACTGATAGCTGGTTTTAAGCCCTAGTTATGCTTTTCTCCACAGACCACTGTCCAATGATTCACATCCCTGGGTTCACTTTCCCGGTGGTGGAATATCTGCTTGAAGATGTCATTGAGAAGCTGAGGTAAGTGGGTTTTCTGAACATCTTTGCAGAGAGTATTTTGGGCAGGGAGGGATTGGCTTAGTATGTATGTTCAAAGATTAACTTGGTGTAAAAAAGAATTGCCTGTATTTTTTAACAGAAAATCTTTCAAGGGAAGTCTCAGAGTTGTACAGCAATTACAGATGGCACATAGAAATGTTGGCTTGAGATGGAGAAAAACCTTGCCTGTCTTTTGGTGTGAATTTCAGGCCTCTAAATCAAGATAGTCTTTCTTGCTGTTGATACCATTTTTTTTCTACATGTTCTCATGTTTACTGGGGTTGGTAGCTGTTTCTGTAGGTAAGATTCCTGTCAGAAAAGGAACTGAAGAGTCTTACCTGCGTGGTGTAGCTACAGCAGAGCATACTGTGTGTGGTTTGGCAAAGTGCTGTGCTGGAGATGCCCCCAGCTGACGGTGTAGCTGTGGCTGTCCTTGCTGTCAGGTACAGCCCCGAGAGCACGGAGCGGCGGCCGCGCTGGAAGAAGGGATTCCTGCAGGGCCATGTGAGCAGGCCTGAGAAGGAGGAGAAGGAGGAGATCTACAGGGAGCGGTGGCCCGAGTACCTCAGGCAGCTGAGGGGCAGGTGGGGCCCAGGTTACTCCTTTGCTCTGAGTTTTCAGACACCTCATAACTGAGAACCATGAATTGGTGCTGTATTGCATTGCTGGGCTTTACTGATGGTGGGGGAGTTGCTGCTGTGGAAAACGATGATGGAATTCCTGCAGCCAGGGAGGTGCTTTAGAGGTACCTGCCCGTGCAGACTGTAGGAGCTGATTGTTCAGGTTAAATGGAAAATCATTACCTAAATGCAGATTGCTAGTCCCTGGCTAATCCAGGAGGAGGAGACAGATCATCAAAGTACTTCAAAGGCAGTTCAGTCATGACATGGAAATCCTTAAACTTACTGTTCTGAACTGACAATAATAGCACTGAACTAAATCTGGAGGAGCAGGAATTGATCAAAGAACTAAACTGATCAGAGGTGGGTTAATGGCTGTGTGACAGACCTGACAGCAGGAACAGGAACACGTGGCTTTGCATGTTACAGGTCACCAGTGTCTGTGCTTCCACTGCTTGCAGGTATTCAGCCAGTACTATTGATGCCCTGGAAATGATGGATGATGACAAGGTGGACCTTGACCTCATAGCAGCTCTGATCAGACATATCGTGCTGGAGGAAGAGGTACGGCCCTGGCACTGCCACTGTGGTGGGACTGAGCTGGCCAGGGGCTGTTGGGGTGGCTTATCACGCACACAGAAAGGAGAGATGTGCTTTGGTTTGCTCTCCTGAGCAGTGATGGAACAGCTTTAAATATCTAATGACTTCTTAAGCCCTGAGGTTTGGGCCAGTGGCCATGGAAATGGTGGGATGGAATCCATGTTCAATGGGGAGCATTTTCATTAACGGATTGTGGGTGTTACTGTGAACTGTACATGAGAAGCTTGGAGAACTTACAAATGCATTGGATATGCTCATCGTGGTCCCTTCTGAGCAAGGGGAAAAAAGCCTGAATTCTTTCACTGATAGCAGGGATTGTCTTGTCCGTAAAATGCGGGGAGCTGAAGGTTTGGGTGCTATTTGCATTGCTGCATTTTTTTTTCTCTTGGCCAAGCTTTTAAATAAGCCTTCAAATTAAGTGTATACCTTAGTTATTTGATGGAAAGTAATAAAATTACAAATTGAATTTAACTTTTAGTTCTTTCTGTGACTGAGTACGCGTTTGTCAAAGGAAGTAGGCTCTGCAGTTTGTTGTAACAGTTACATTTTGTGAAACAGCCGTAGAAAACTCGGAAAAACATTTTAGTGTATGACTAAATCTCCATTCCTTGTTCCTCTGCACTGGGAGAGAGAGGGCAAGAGCCATACTCAGAGGTGTGTTCACTGCCTCGTACCTATAATAAAATCACCAAGTAATTTAATGTTTCAATTGCTAGATTATTAAAACTGTGGATAATGAGGATGCCTTTGTTTTATGTTCTTTCTATGTTGAAAATTACACAATAGTTCTTCTGTGTTTTACTTGCAGCTCAAATTCTAATGGCTGTGTTTAAAATACCGCAGGGAAAACGTTTAAAATAGAATTTTTACCCTTTATGTTCACATGTAGCTGGCTTTTTTATAGAAAAAAAGTGGATAAACTCTCCCATATTGAAGTCAGTGAGGGTTCAGATCTCACAGGTCCAGCGTGTATCAGTGTGCAGTAGCTGGCTCTTTGCACAGTGCACAGTGTATTCTGACCTCTCTTCCTTCACTCCCCCTTTTCCCTGTAGGATGGTGCAATTCTGGTGTTTCTGCCAGGCTGGGACAACATCAGCACTTTGCACGATCTCTTGATGTCACAAGTCATGTTTAAGTCAGGTAAAACCAAAATTTTTGCTTGGGAATTGTAGCTGGAGCATTAGTGGCAGACTGTTTGTGCATGGGATTGCTGCTATTGCCCTGGGTTCGGGTTTTTCCCTTGTGTCTCCTCTCAAAGTGCTTGCAGTGTTCAGCAGTTTTTGTATTTCTGTGCTATCTTTCATCTGCTACCAACAACAACTCATTTTCCTCTCTGTGGGAGTGACAGTCTGAAAAACAACCTGACCTGCATCTTCTTCCTCTTGTCCTTTCCTGTAGCTGTGAGAACCCCCATCCCAAACTAAACTTCATTCTCTCTGTGTTTCCTCTGCTTGGTTCTTGAGCAGTGCTGTCCACTGGTTTGCTGAGAGTTCCCTTAAATCCTGTTTATTTGAGCAGCCTTGTGACAGGACACTGAAGTGTCTGTGCCTGTCTGATACACTTTAACTTGGCCTTTTGCATATCTCATCTTTCCATCTAACCTCTCTTAGCTGGGCTCTTGACTATTCAGATGATGTCTTAGAGTATGTGTTGTGTACATTCCAGAGATACAGAATTTCAGTTTATTGAAGGATTGTGTCAGTTTATGTATGAAATGTGAGCAATTATTAAATAATTTGAGAGTTAAAAAAATAAATTACTGTACACAACTTCATATATTTTATTGTCATCATAGCATCATAAAAAAATCCTCTATACCTTTTTACTTTAGAATTTGCCATTATGATACAAATACCTCTGAACTCAGGGCAAAAAGCAGTAGCCTGACTTGCAGCTTATATACTCTATTCTGCATAGTTGATTCTTCTGTGAAGTTAAGTTTCTGTGCTTACACCATGTCTTTTACTGATTTTTAACTTTCAGATAGGTTTATTATCATACCTTTGCATTCACTGATGCCTACTGTTAACCAGACTCAGGTATGCTGCTCTTTTATTGTAATATTTCACAACTGCAAAAAAGCTGAATGAAGCACATGTTTGGTTTTGGCAAACATATAAATGGGCCCTGGATGATTGCAGGTGTTTAAGAAGACCCCACCAGGAGTAAGGAAAATCGTGATTGCAACCAACATTGCAGAGACCAGGTAAATACCTGGCTGTACACACCTACAAAAGCTGTATATTTAACAGAACAAATGGACCTGATAATTTAAAGTATAAATCTGTTTGATGTTTCCAAAAATACATGCTCCCATGGCTGTGCCATTCATTTATAACACTATCTTTAGAAATGTTTATAGACTAAACAGAGTTTTCCTGTAATTGTTTTAAACAGTTAAACCAATTAAATTGTTTTGCACAATTAAACTGTAGGAATACTAAACAATTACAATAATGACTTGCCTTTGTACATGATAATCTGAGCTTCTTATCCTCTGTGCACCTTCAGAACCTGTGTAGGGGCTTCTGCCAGACCCAGGAGAATAAATCAGCCCTTTCCTGAACTCTAGTAACATAATTCCTAATGAAATTCTAAACACATATTTGTTAATTGCTGGCTCACAATTTGGGAAGGGATAAAGAGAAGCCAAACCCCTTTCCAGTCTTAGGTCACACTTGCAGAGATGAAGAGTTGAATTTTTTTTTCTTTTTTTCCAACAGCATCACAATCGATGACGTGGTGTTTGTTATAGATGGGGGGAAAATAAAGGAGACTCACTTTGACACCCAGAACAACATCAGCACCATGGCAGCAGAGTGGGTGAGCAAAGCCAATGCCAAGCAGAGGAAGGGCCGGGCAGGAAGGTAAGAGCAGTGGGGATGGCTGGAAACTTCGGCGTGTTGAGTTTCCATCAGTCCTGGAGCTGGAGATTCTGCTGCGTTCCTCACCTGTCCAGCAGCAGGTGCTGGCACAGCTGCCGCCTTCCTGGGCAAGGAATGGGGTCCTTGTCCTTCTGGGAAGCTGAATGGACCTCTGCTGCATTTAACTCAGAATTTTCCTCCTACAGAAGAATAAGGCCCATATTTTATGTTTACCTTCACACCTGATTTGAGAGGCTGGTACGTCAAAGTGAAAATGGCCTAAAAATTAATTTCTGTGCTCTCCATGCTTTTTTCCTGCTGATGGGTCTGTGTTTCAGAAGGCTGAAATGGCCTTTACAATTGGATACACTTCAGTTCTAACTCCTTTAGGTGTTTTGGAAAGCTGTTTGTAAACAAATACAATCATAATGTCACAGATTCATAGAAAAAAATGAAAACCCAACCAAATCCAAACCAACTGTTGTTTGTTTAAATCACTGCAGAGTTCAGCCAGGCCACTGTTACCATCTGTACAACGGGCTGCGTGCCAGCCTTCTGGATGATTATCAGTTACCAGAGATCCTGAGGACGCCTTTGGAAGAGCTCTGCTTACAAATCAAGGTAAACATGAACCTTCAAACATACTTACTTTCTACTTTTCCACTGGAATAAGAGGTTGAGAGAATAAGTTAATGCAACTGTGAGCCTAAGGCTGTCAGGGGACATTTCTGTTACACCAGAAATGGAGTGTATTTAGCCAATAATTGCAGCAACTTTTGCAAAAGCATATTTGTATCTGGGTGCATCAAACCCAGGGAAATAGGATTGTCTGGTATCCGTAAAAGGTGAAGTCTAGACTGTGCTTTCCCCCCAGATACCATTCAATCAGAGGAGACTCAGTAGAATTGCCAGTCAGTCAGAATTTTGCTACAAAGTACTTTTAGTACTGACATGAGTTTCCCTTCTGGACAGTTTGTATTGAATTCCTCATGCAAACAGGAGTGCCATGTGCATGTGAACTGAGTGAAGAACAGACCCTTCTGTTTCAAATTTTGTCATTAATACATTTTTCTTCCTTAGTTCTTAATTAAAGAAATTCTAATTCAAGCTGTGAATTACACTGTTTGAGTTAGTGTGGTTACTGCTGGCTAATTTTAGGCAGCCATCCTTCTCCGGTTGCTGGTAGGCTTTTGTTGTGCTTTTTCTTTCAGATCCTGAAGCTTGGTGGAATTGCCTATTTTCTGAGCAAACTAATGGACCCACCATCTCGAGATGCTGTGATGTTGGCCATAAATCATCTCATGGAGCTGGTTAAGTGTTGCTTCATATGCAAGGAATAATCTGTTACTGTGTGTGTTACCAGACAGATCTGGTTGCACAGCTCTGGACATTCAACCCCTTACCTATTGTGTAGAGCCTTGCTCTGTCCTCACTGCACAGAGGGAATAACTTCCCATAATCCGTGATGTTTATGGGCTGCACAGTTGTTCTCAGGGACTTTCTACATGACTCAAAACAGACACATGGGCCCTGCGTTTAGGTTCCCCAGACACTGATTCCCCTCCCTGCTCTGTACCACCCTGCTCACCCCTGCCTCCCCCCGCCCTCCTGTCCAGGTGCATCGCTGAGGAGTCTGAGATCATTTTTGTGTGGGCAAATAACGTATATGGGAGAAAGATATTGTCTGGCATTGTCCCTTTGGGTGTTGGACAAGGAGAGATTAATGACACATTCATTCTGCTGACTCCTTTCCCTGGTGTTATTTGCACAAATGAGTTGTAGCCATAAAATGAAACATCTGATTCAGATACTAGTGGGTGATACCAGTGTGCTAGTGGCTCTGCCAAGGAAATCCTCCCCATTTCACATGATGTGTTCATTCTCTCCTTTTCCCTCTCTCCTGACAGAATGCTCTGGACAGGCAGGAGGAGCTCACTCCCCTGGGTGTCCATCTTGCACGGCTGCCAGTGGAGCCACACATTGGGAAAATGATCCTTTTTGGAGCCTTGTTCTGCTGCCTGGACCCCGTGCTTACCATTGCAGCCAGCCTCAGCTTCAAGGACCCCTTTGTCATCCCTCTGGTAAATGGGAATTAGAATGAGTGGCACTTACTGAGATGTTACAGTTTAAAAGCACTTTAATCTTATTTTCATGTTAATTACTTTTTTATTAGTAAGAGATTGCCATCACACACTATAAATTACCATCTTTGCCTGCATATTATTGGGAGTAGCTGTAATTTTCATACATGTTGCACACAAAGTATTGCTGTATAGATGTAGCTTAATTAGGAAAAGAGAACTGTCATGTCAGTCTGGATATTTTATAGGTTCTAATTTTCAGGGCAAAGAGAAAGTCGCAGATGCAAGAAGAAAGGAGCTGTCAAAGAACACAAAAAGCGACCATCTGACTGTGGTGAATGCTTTCACTGTAAGCATGTTTTAATGTGGGCTTTTCTTGTAGAATTTTAATTTGGGTGATATAGTTGATTCTAAGGAAACAGGTGATCAGTTTATGCTCTGTAGGACTTCTTTCTTGGCTCCTACAGAAACATAAAACCAAACTGGTTTTCACCCTTCTAGTGTTGAGGAATCTTGTCTCCAGGCTCAATCACCTGATTTCTGGTGGATAAGTGTGTGAAAGAGACAAAGAAAACTTAATATTACAGTTACCTTGCTCAGGTTGTTCCTTCTTGTCCTTCTGGCCTCTAGGGGAGGCTGCAGCTGACTTCAGAAGTGTTGGAGATTGAGCTGTGTTTTGTTGGGGTGAGGAGAGGAGGAAATAAATGGCCTGGAAAATGCAATTTCTACCCAGGGCTGTTAATAACACGAAATGATGCTCTGGCAAACATAGCTAGATTTCACTGCTCACCATGGGAAAAGGAAGGCTGTGATCCAAAATGTGAAGTTGTGTTTTTCTGCTCTTTGCTGTGCAATACATGAGCAAAGAGTTCCAAGGATTTACTTTCTCTCTTGTAGTGAAGGATGTAACTGCTTTGTCTGTTGACCTCCAATTTTTACTGTCCTTAATCTTTCAGCGTGTTTCACTTACAAATACCCTCGAACTATGGTTTTAATTCCTAGGGCTGGGAAGAGACTCGGCGGCGTGGCTTCAGGACGGAGAAAGACTATTGCTGGGAGTATTTCCTGTCCTCCAATACCCTGCAGGTAACAGCGTGCTGACAGGTTAACCCAGGGCCGTGCCCGTGGGGAAGAGCTGGGGCTGGGGCACAGCACCTTCCTGGGGCCATTGTGGGCTTTCCTAGATGCTGCACAACATGAAAGGACAGTTTGCTGAGCACCTCCTCGCAGCTGGCTTTGTGAACAGCAGAGACCCCAAGGACCCCAAATCTAACACCAACTCAGGTAACTGTGGAGCAAAACGGAGTCTTCCTGAGAGCCGAAATCTCAGCTGGCAGAACAGCCTCGCTGACTTGCCTGTCTCCTGCAGATAATGAGAAGCTGCTCAAAGCTGTCATCTGTGCTGGCCTCTATCCCAAAGTGGCGAAGATCCGGCCCAGCTTCAGCAAAAAGAGAAAAATGTGAGGCTTGGTTTAATGTTGGTTGGTGTTTGGGGTGATTGGTACATGAGGTGGTTTGCAAGGTGAAGCACTGGCTCAAGTGCAGGAATGAATCTCACTCTATAGCTCAAGTCATGCTTTTGGGTTACTTCCTTTGAGAAGTGGGTAAGAACATGGGGTTGTTGGTCCCTGACATTTAGATACCTGCTAGTATTGGAATAACTTACGTGACTGTATCATGCCATGGGTAATGTTCCAGTATATCAGTAGCACTGCTCTAAAGGGGTCCCACCCTCATCCGTGTTCTACGGCAGCAATTCAAACACTGACCTTTCTGATTACTTGGCGAGATAGAGCACAGAAATCCTGGTCTGTTGATGTATCACTTCTTGTATTATCAGACTTTTTTTTCCCTTTGAAGGGTGAAAGTTTACACCAAGACAGATGGATCAGTTAACATTCATCCCAAATCAGTTAACGTGGAAGAAACCGAGTTCCATTATAACTGGCTTGTGTACCATCTGAAGATGAGGACCAGCAGTGTGAGTGAGGGGTTATGTTTGTACCCCTTTTTAACGAGTTTGGGTCAGGGTTCAGAGGGGACATGAACAGCCTTTGTTCACAGCCTTCCTGTCCTGCACCATTTCCTTGACACACACATTTCTTTGAACAGACTATGTTCTTTGTGATATGGGGTATTGTGCCACAAGTAACCAACTGCTGTGCTTTAGCGGTTGGGGCTTTTTTGGAGGGCTTGGGTTTTTCTAAGGTTCTGACAATAACAGGTGAAGATTTTTTTTTGAGTTTGTTTTTTTCATTTCAATCCAGTCCAATACTTACCAATATGCTGAAATATCTTGTCCCCCCTTGTTGTTAGGGAGCAGCTGGTTTGATGTCACCACTGTGTGAAGGACTGCGTTTGGGGCTGGTTTTGCTCCCCGTCAGTCTGATTTTGTGTAACTGTTTTTGAACTGAGGTGCTTCATACGTCTTTCAAGTTTGTGATTGACTGAGTCATGATCTTCTGGAATTCTGTGGGAGTCTCATTAAGAGTTACTGATGGCACTTAGGATGTTCTGAGGGTGATCAGACAATTTTGCTGTCGTGCAGATTTACCTGTATGATTGTACAGAGGTGTCGCCATACTGCCTTCTGTTCTTTGGAGGAGATATATCCATTCAGAAGGATAAGGATCAGGACACCATCGCTGTGGATGAGTGGATAGTTTTCCAGTCTCCAGCAAGAATAGCACACTTGGTGAAGGTGACTATGTTTAATAATAATGTACAAGGAAGGCTCAGTGTAACACTGGTCCTTGGGGATTGCTGGGTTTCTGTTACTGTGTGACTACTGATTCACCGGGGAGATAATGGTTGAAATGCATTCCCAGCAAGCAGTTCAAGTACACAAACAGAACAGAAGAGATCAACTTTTCCACAGCAGAAACTGGAGGATGACTTGGTCATTCCATGGCATATCCACATGGGTATGGAAACAAGAGGATGGGGATCCTCAGCTAGCTGGAATCAAGTTCCAGTAGAGCTGTTTAATATCAGATCCCAGAAATCATACCTGGCTTTTTTTTTTTTAATGTTATTTCTTTTTTTTTTTAAACCAGTATTTTTAGTCCTGAGATAGTCAGCTAATGGATATGTGGGCTGTTAGAGGCATCACATCCAGAGATGGGCATCTGCCATCAAAGGTAACGCTGCTGGGTTTTGAGTGACAGAGTTTGATCCTGAAAATAGCAATGTGGGAATGAATTGGTGAGAGAACAGCAGGGGTAAAGGTCAGGAGAACAGAGGGCCCAGGGATTGGAACTCCTCTGGTAATGTGTGTAGCTCTAATTGCCTGTCTCTTTTTCCTTTTTTTTCCCCTTCCTTACAACACTTTCAGGATTTAAGACAAGAACTTGATGATCTTCTGCAAGAGAAAATAGAAAACCCCCATCCCGTGGCCTGGCACGATACTAAATGCAGGGATACAGCAGTGCTGACAGCTATTATAGACTTGATCACCACGCAGGAGAACGAGGGCGTGCGCAACTTCGCCCCGCGCTTCCAGGGCGAGCGCTGCAGTTGACACTCCCACAGACAACACACCCACCTGGTTTTATAGCATTTCTTTAGCTAGAGGAAAACCTTGTCTAGGGTAAGCTGGCATCGTGCTCATCCTGAGGAGCAGTTATTTCAAGGTAGTTGGCAGTGTCTGTATATGCATGTGTTCTGTGTCCAGTGTAGCTTCTGAAGTGAGAGAAGGGCAGTGTTGCGTGATGTTATGGTTCTTGTCCTGCTCTAGCTGTTTTTGTTGGGTTTTTACCCATCAGGTAAGAGATACTAAAAAAACCCTGCTATAATCCTGCTTAGTAATACCTAAACTGTTCCTGCTACCAGGAGAAACATCTCAGAAGTCTTTTTTTTTCATTTGGGGGTGGTAATTACTCTGGCTGTGTTATTCCAGCTGTGCAGCAGTCTGCTCACCCGCACTTCCACTGAAGGTAATTACAGCTTAATTAATCTAAACTTGAAAACACCTATTAAATCTGTACTGTGGGAGGAAACAATCTTCAGAAATATTCTCTTCTGCCTTTCATCCCATTCAATTAATCTTTATTCCCTTTCTGTCCCCATGCAACGTCACCACTGACAGAAACTGCAGCTCACAGGAACTATGGTTAAATAACAGGCATGGTGGAATATGCTTTAAGGTTTCATTGTATTCAAAGTTCTCTCCTTTTTTATTTTGAAGTCCAAGTATGGTTATATTATTACATTAAAAGTCTTTTCTTTAAAATGTTATTTCATCTGTTCTCAATGTTTTGAATGTCATTCTGTTTTGAATGATTTCTAGCTATGGAAGAATGTTTGAATAACAAAACTTGTTAAGGAGTTTGAGGTTTATCCTCAAGAAACAAAGCTCTTGTGTCTCCCTTTGTTTGCCTGGAAATACAACTCTTCTCTCTTCTTTGGGGTTTTGGTTTTTTTCTGTGCAAAAATTACCGTGATCATCAAGCTCATGAGGATTTATGTGCTTTATCCGTAAAGAAAACAGCAGATCAGGTGAAATTAATTTTTTTATACAGAAGTAAGTCAGGCTTAGTGACTGGACCGTTCTTTAATTGGGTTAACAAGGGGTGGAGGATGCTCACAGCTGCAAACAATATATAGTTTAACCTCCCTCCCGCCCCCAATTGACTGTTGTACCCCCAGGTGTTTTACATAGTGCAGGAGGAGGAGGGAGCAGCAGGAAGGGAAGAAGCCTGTGCAGGGAGAGCTGGGGAAGGCTGGGCCCCGCAGGATCCGGGTCGAGCTGCTCGGAGATGGAGGGAGCTGTGACACTGCTGGAAGGTGAGCCCCGGGGTCAGCATGGGGGGGAAGGAGCGGGTAAGCTGCTGACAAGTGTGTGGAAATTGGAATGAAGTATTGGCAGCCTGGAATTCAAAGCCAGCAGTGTGCTCAGGTGGCTAAGGCCAATGGCATCTTGGCCTGGATCAGGAATAGTGTGGCCAGCAGGACAGTGATTCTGTCCCTGTACTCAGAGCTGGTAAGGCCACACCTCGAGTGCTGTGTCCAGTTCTGGCCCTTCAGTGCAGGAAGGATGTTGAGGGGCTGGAGTGTGACCGAAGAAGGGCATCGATGCTGGTGAAGGGACTGGAGCACAAGTGCTGGGAGGAGAGAGGCTGAGGGAGCTGGGCTTGTTGAGCCTGGAGAGGAGGAGGCTCAGGGGAAACCCCATCACTCTCCACAACTCCCTGACAGGAGGGTGTAGCCAGGTGGGGTTCAGTCTCTTCCCCCAAGGCAACCAGCAGTAAAACAAGAGGGCACAGGCTTAAGCTGTGCCAGGGGAGGTTTGGGGTGGATAGCGGGAAGAAATTCTTTCCAGAGAGTGATCGAGCTTTGGAATGGGCTGCCCAGGGAGGGGGTGGATTCACCGTCCCTGGAGGTGTTTCGGATGAGCCTGGATGTGGCACTGAGTGCTGCGGGCTGGGAACCACAGCGGGGTTGGATCAGGGGTGGCACTTGCTGAGCGTGGGGGTCTCTCCAGCCCGGCTGGTTCTGTGACTCCATGGGGAGCGGGGTGGGGGCGCACCCTCACACCCGGGGCGGGTACCGGGAGGGCGCCCTGCCACTCAGGGCGAGCGGCGAGCTGGTGCTGCCGGCGCGGACTGAAGGGCACGGAGAAACACGGGCTGGCCCGCGGTACCTGCTATACTCTCCTTGTTCCTGGGTTTAGCAGTACTTACATGATGGCTACATTTTTAATTAATAAGGCAGAGGATGACAGTCCTCTCAAACCTCCAATTCCGCATCATCAGGAGCAGGCGGTGCAGGGAAAGGCACCCTGAGGGGGTTGCAGGTTGGGCTGGTCCGATCTGCCCTTACTTAGAAAAGTGACTGATGTACATCAGGAGACTTGACTGCACTTCCTCACTATGCTTAAGACGTGTAGCTTAACACACTTTTTTAGGCAGAAAGGCATCAGAAACTTTGATCTTCAGTCTGAAAATGAGTCAGTTCGAAATGTCGGGTGTGCTGGGCTGGGATAGTTTTCCTCCCTCCTGTGTCTGGTGCTGTGTTTGGATTTGTGATGTAAACAGTGTTATTGAAAGTATGAAGTTTTGATAAAACCATTTGCAGATTACAGCAGATAAATCCTTGGACTTCCTCCATCTTGATGTCAGAATTTACTCTAGGTTTATTTCCAGCACTTGTGTTCTGTCCACTTGTTTTGCCTCTCTGTGTTGCTTTAGGAGAAAAATATACAGGGGAAAAAAGCTTTGTGAATGTGCCCTGTAGATGCAGAGTGTAAGGGATGTGCATGTGAGCACAGGCTTTGTGAGGCTGTGTAGGTTGACTAAAGTGGTGCTATTTCTGCCTTTTTATTTTCAGCAAATTAGCTTTGCATAATGGGAACAAATGTACTCTTTGCCATGAAGTCAAGAACAGCACTGCATTACAGCACTTCTTAAAAGTTCAGCAGATAAAAATGCTCTGTTTATTGTGTTGTAGGACTGATATAAAGAAGCAGGAAAGACAGTATGGATGACTGTTCCTTAGGTGTGTCATGAATTCAGATGCTGAGACAGAGTGGGCACTGGATTTCTGAGCAGGTGCTGAGTGGCCCTCAGGAGCCCCGGGACACACAGGGGGCACCTCTACTCATTTGGAGCTTTCATTTGGGGAACTGAGAGCATTTTATTTTTGATCAGCTTGCTTAAAACCTGGCTAGAGAAGTCACAGAAGGAAGGGGGGGGGGGGGGGTGCACATTCTAGGCCCTCTGGAAATGAGAGAGTTTTACAGTGGAAAACTCCCACCCCTCTTCTGTCACTGCTGGGCCCTGAATTAAACAGGAGATGCTGCTGTCCTGTCCACCATAGGAAGGAGAGGGTGTCTGTGCATGTGCAGAGTGCACAGGGGGTAAAGGGGGGAGTTTTTTAGGTACTCTCTTTGTAATTAGAAGTGCTCATCTTTTAGCACTGACTTGCTTTAAATGACTTTTTGCTAATGAAAATATTAGGCTGTTGCTATAAGGGAAAAAGCCAACACAACCCCCTGAGGCTTTTGAAAACTTGTTTATGCAAACTTTTAGATAAAGTGCTTGTTATGTCTTAAATTTTTAAGACCTCTTTGAGCCATGATGGAATTCAGAGTCCAAGGCAGCATTTGTACAGCACTCTCCACCCTTTGTCTGCCATCCCCAGGTAAGGTATGCACTATAATTAATGCCAGAGGCAGTTGGCCAGTGCCCTTCATGACATGATTTAACCCTGGGTCAGCCCTGCAGTGGTTGGACCAGGTGATTGTTGTGGGTCCCTTCCATGGAACAGACCAAATTATAGAAAGCAAAGGTAACTGAAGACTGTTTTTCTATGTCCTGCTTCTTAATAGTCTCTCAGCAATCAGGTGTGCCATTGCTTTTCAAGTCCATACAGGTAAATTGGATCTCTGACAGATGAAGTAAGACAGAGGATGGTGCTGTTTATTTTTAGGGAACAGGAAAGTTTAAAATACCACAGCTTCCCCCAGAGATTTAATTTCTTTGACAGGAATGACATTAACAACTGGCATTTTAAGAAATACCATTAAAGAAAATTCAAAGCTTTTCTTAGTAAGAATTTAAAAGCATTCTATTGATTGTTGCCCTATAAAATCATAAAAGTCTTTAATTCCTGAAGAACTGTGTCTAACAATAGGTAGAATGAAAAATGTCTTTAAAAAACATTACAGCATTTTTGGAAAAACTAGGTATGAAAAATATATACAAGGTATTAAAAAATCTGAATAAAATTAATGCCTGGATTTATACATTCAGTTGTGTTAAACATCTGCCTGTATACAGTAAAATTTGTTAAAACAGTAGCAGTATTTTTACTATGTTAAATAAGTCTTTGTTCAATTTACAGTTTCTTTCATTACTATTTTATCAGTCCTCTTATAAATTAATTTACAAGGCTGTATAACCACTGGCAGCCTGTCCAGGTAACTACTTTGTACAAAATTACTGCTTTCCTAATAATACAGTTTAAATTGTTAGACAGACACCCAATCCACTCACCAATGAAACCAGCACATTACAGACTATAGAACAACTTCCAGCCTCTTTCCAGAGGACAGGGAAGGCAACAAGAAGAAAGCCTTGGTATTACAAGTTGTCCCCTCGTTTGCAGTGAGCACGTACTTACCCTGCTGAGGCAGCAGCTGGTCCTTACGCGGGTGAGGGTGTTTGTCACACACTGTCACACTCACACAGACACTGTGCATCTGTTCACACAGCAGGGAGGGGGGGTAGTGCAATGGGAGCAGGAGGCAGCAGCAGCACAGCCCTCCCAGGGCTGTTCCTCTGGCCCTGCCCCCCCGTGCCTGAGCAGCCACTGGCACACTGACAGGTGAGGCACCCAGGAGCTGAGCTCTCTGCTGGTGCCCAGACCGCCGACAGACACAACAGAGAGGAGACCTGGCACCTCAGTGGAACTGTGCAGCTCTTAATTCTCCCTCTGCTGCTGCCTGTGGATCCCACATGATGATATACAGGTAAATGGAGTTCAGTAGAACACAGAAAGAACTTGTTTCTAGTACAGAAGAGCAGAAACCCCCTAAACCCAGAACTAAGTACTTCATATTCCTGCAGCACATCAAACCCCTGCTCTGAAACAGTAACTGAATGATGGGACTGCCTTAAACACCTGAGGAAACCAGAAACAAATCATGTCCAGCAGTTATTCTCTGGTAAAATGGATCAGCAGCACCTACTTTGCAGAGTGCAGCACCTCTTTCTTGCTTGCAGCAGTTCTTTCACCACTGCAGAACTAAAAGGAGACAGTCTGAGCTGCATGAGAGTGTGAGACCACCCCAACTGGAGGCACAGATCTGGGTTCTTCCTGGAGCTTCTGCCAAGGCCTGGGCTGTCCCTGGATTTGCATTAGAGAGGTAGGTCGGCCTTTTTGAAGTACAGAGCTGGTTATTCTAGTTCAGACTACTTTCCGACACAAGTGGGGAGTATCCCATTAACAGCCTGGCTGATCCTGGGACTGTCCCACTGCAGCTCTTCAGGACACCCCCAGCGCCATGGATGGGGCAAGGGTCTGCTGGTGAAAGTAAGTCAAGATGCCCAAAAACAGATGGAGCAAGAAGGAAAGGAGGCAGGGAGGGAGGAGCTGAAGCTGGAACTGGAACAGGAGTCAGAAAGGTGCAGAGCTGAGCTGCAGTGCCCACAACAGTGCTGCAGTTGGAGGCTGCTCCTGGTTGAGCTTCAGCTGGAAGGCCGATGCGAGTGTCCAGGGAGGAACAAGCTACACGTTGGTTTCCAGCCCCAGCAGGCGCCCCATGCGCTCCATGTTCTTGTCCAGGGTGGTCCTGCAGGTGATCTCCTTGGCACACTCCGTGGGGAACCAGCCCCGCTGCCCGTCCCGCAGCCGCTCCCCCTCGTACCAGCCTGCGGGGCACAGCACAGCAGTCACCCTGCCAGCCCCTGCCACCCCTGCCTGGGCTGCGCTGAGCTCACACAGCTGACAGGCACCACATACATTATACGTTAGCAATTTGCCTTGGCACTGAATAAAGGAGCAGATTAACACAGATTTGGCAGATTTTTATACAGGCAGACTATGGAAGAAATACTACACAATTTCACTTTTTTATATTGTGGTTAAAATACAGTTTGCAATAATTACTATAATAGCACTGCAATCTAAAGAGAGCAACTGACAGGATCTCAGATTTCATATGTAATGCTGAGTGACAGCAAGTCGGGATTTATCCCTCAAGTGCTGTGTCCTGCCTCCCTGAGCCAGAACATGGTGCTATCAGTGGAGTTACAGGCATGTCCAGGCAAGAACCAGTTTTGATCTTGGGGTGCTTCATCCTGGGGAAAACCTCAGCAAGCTCTCTGTGCAGGCAGGGAAGCCCCAAACCATGGCACTACTCAGACTGGGGATGTTTCTCTTGGACAATCCCAGCAGTCTGAGCTCCTTATTTTTAGAAAAATTCAATTTCTTATCTGTGGACACCTCACATATCAAAACCAGGCTGTCTGCATGTTCTGCAGCTGGTTATACTCTGCTCATCTGCTGCCCAACCAGAGCCTGTCCTTCAGAAAGATGAACCCAAATGTTCAGGTTTTTCTTGGAAGCTGAACCTTTACTCACTGTAGGCCCCTGCAATTAGACAAGTTTTTTCTAGCTGGACCCCCCTGCAGAGGTTAAAAAGTTATTACCCACAGCCAAACCCACACTCACCATCGCTCACTTTTTGATAAACCAGAACCACATCAGCCACTTGTAGAGAGAGTTCATCAGCCTGCTTGGCTGTGTATGTCCTGATGATCTCCACCTGAGCCAGAGCTGGGGAGGGAAGAGCCAGGCTCAGTTAAACCAGTCGCACAACAGTGCATTTCACTAAAACACATACACCATTTATTTTTAAGATTCCCCCTGCAGAGTACACTTTCCCCCCATCCCTCAGGGTAGTCCCAGCTGCCCTGGCCCCGCTGAGGGCAGTGCATTGCTGCTCTCCTGGCACAGCACTCACCCCCTCCCCGAGCTGGCACTTACTGGTTCTGTCCGTGTGGTGCCGGTCGCTGTCCTGCCCCAGAGCTGTGATCCACCGCGCTCTGTCGCTCCTGCAAAGCAGCAAACAAAGCCCCGTGTCCAACTCAAGCCCTAAGGGTCAGCACTGAGGCTCCCCTTACTTCTTCCAGGGTCAGCATGCATCTCTTCAGCACCTGTGAGTAACCTTTGTGTATCATCCCTGTGTGCACTTTGTGCCTTACTCACAGGGCCAGACAAAGTTCAGACCTAATGCTGGTTCCTTTGGCCTCAGAAACCACACACCCCATTAAGTAACAGAACTGAATCAACTGTGCTGGAAATCTTTGTGTCAGTGAAAACATTTCAGTTTTACCTGTACAAACCCCTAATCCGTAGACATCCTGACCAACCCAACTGGGCCCTGGAAACTCCCTTCCTATCCTTCTCAAAGTGCACAGTAAGACTATAAAAATAGGTAATTTTCAAATAGAGGAATTCTTTTCAGCCTCTTTCTCTGAGTGATGATCTACCATTTATACTGCAAACAGTACAGAACAAATCAGTAATAAATCTGCAGAACAAAATGTCTTTTCATCCAAACTCCAGACAACTAAAAAGGTCCTGCATTTTTTCCCCAATAAAATTGCATTTCCAAACAAGTCTGAATCATCTGTTGCCTCCATAATGACTTCTTTGATAGAAAGCAGTGGTGATCTTTAGCTCCTTTCAGAGTTATTCTAAACTTTGAAAGCAAACCTGAAGCTATCAATTTTTCCAGGCAGGGACATGTCTGGAGCACTCCCTTCATGCCTCTGTCCCGCCTCCAGCTTCCCCAGAACAGCCTCTTTCAGTGCTGGGAGGGTCGTGTGGAAGTTAATGGCCCTCAGAGCCATGCTGTTGTGCCCCCACAGACAGGGCCCTGGTTGTGGCTGGTTCCTGTGCCAGGGCACTCCTCACACGGCCCAGCAGAACCAGGACCAGGCTGTGCCAGCAGGGAGAGCCGCCCTCCTCCCACTGAGCCAGCCCCATGCCCAGAGCGCTCAGTGCCTGCCTGCTCCCGCACCCTGCCCACACAGCCCCGCGACCTTGCTCAAGGCCCTACTCACTGAGTCTCTGCCCCCAGCAGCATCTCCACCCTGTCCCCCGCGTGGTTGCTGAGGACCAGGAGCCTGAAGAGGTGGGAGGCAGTTCCCCGTCCGGAGTGCAGCATCCCGGCCGAGGCGTTCCTGCCGGGCGAGGAGCCGGGGTCCTCTCCCTCGCAGGGCAGCACCAGCAGCTGCTCCCGCAGCGAGTACTCGGTGACGTTGTAACTCTCCTCACTGCAGGACAGAGCAGGGAACAAAAAACCCCGGCGTTTATGTCTGGTTTCCATTCCCTATGTCTGGAAGCAAACGCAGCCACAGAACCCACATTTAACTCCAGTGTCCGGCACGGTCCTTCCAACACCTCTCATCTCCACATGTGGGGTCACAGCTTCTGCCAGTGTGTTTGGTGTCAAACACAAGCTCTTATTTCAGCTCTGTGGGTATGTTGTCACTACTCTGCAAATTAAATGCTGAAATGTTCTGTTTTTTTGCAGAAGAGATTTGTGCACAATGGACACAGAACATGCCTCTGATGGAACCCATCCTGCTCTGATGCTTTGAACCAGGGAAAGGTGGGGTGGGCTGGTTGGTTTTGGTTTTTTTTTTTTTTTAAAGAAGCCAGTTTAGTATTTTAGTCTGGACAACTCCTACTTAGCCAAGGACAGAACTGGCAATCCCAGCTGGGAATGCTACCACTGTTACCTGGAAATCTTGTATCTGGGAAAGAAAAGTGTCCATACACTTGTGTAATGAATAATAAATGCATTCCTTAATAGTTATCAACTAGTTTGCACACGTGCACAGCTAATCATAACTGCATATCTTACTAGTTAATCAACAGAGAGAAACCTTTACCAATCTCTCCTACTCCTTCCCTCCATCCCACAAACCAGTGGGATCGGACGGGGCAGGGCAGCCCTCACCCTGTGCCTCCTGTGCCTTTGGTGCCCACAGAGGGCCCTGTGGTGCCCATGGGTAGGGAACCCCCCTGGCAGACACCGGGGGACTGCAGGTAACGCTCCCAAGAGCACTGACCCTCTGGCAGGTAACATTTAACATTCCCAGGCAGCACTGACCCTTTGGCCTGACAGCATTGACTGCTTCTGTCAAGATACTGCATTAAACCCTTACAAGTATTAACTGGTTTTTTTTTTTTTAAATGATATTTGAAAAATAGTCAGATTGTGTCTACACACAGAAGGGGCTACAAGGACAACTGACAGGAAGAACATTCCCAAAAAACTAAGAGCTGGGCAGTGGGACAAGCAGATAGATTTCTGTTCCTCTCCAAAGCCTTGTGTATAATGACACATCCCAAGTTCCCATGTCCCTTCCTGGCCCGATCCCAGGGAGCAGCCCCGTGCCTCACTCCTTCACAGGGCCAGTGTGACACAGCAGTGCTGCTCTGCAGCAGGTCAGAGCCCTGGCCTGAGCCAGTCCCAGCACATGGAGCCAGGACGGACTTGGGCAGGGGCTGAGCCGGGGCTGGGCTTTGAGTAAAGATCAAATCCTGCCACTGCAGTTCTCACAAAGGTCTATTTTTAGCACAAAGTGATGTCTTGGTGCAATGTTAAGAATCTTCTGAAAGGCAACTGCTCAAGGAAAAACACAAATATTTAACCTCAGCTAGCAACCAGCTTCTGCCCAGCGCTGTGGTGCCATGACAACACTGAGGGTGGGAGGACAGGCCACCCAAATCTCAAACACTGTTAACAAGCTTTGTCACTTGGGCAGTGTGAGCTTCGTGCTCAGGGTATCGGGGGCTCAGCAATTGGTGCTGTTCCATCACATCCCTTCAGCTGCGTATCCTGGGAGAGCAACTGTGCGAGTGTGACAGAAACACCAGAGGCTGCCATTGGCTTCCAGGCCCAGTGGGGATATTTCCATTGCAGCAGCTGGAAGCTGCTACAAATCCAAACCCCGAGCTTGGATCAGAGCTGCTGTGACACAAATCTGGTGTGTGATCAGGACAGCGACAGGGACCGATAAACTGGGGAACCACAGGGATCAGGGATATGTCACTGTTTCCCCAACTCCAACAGACACAGCAGCCCCACGAGAACAGAGCTGCCCCGTTCAACCCAGTGTGACCCAGCTCTGCCAAGAGCTGCCAGGGAGGGGGAGAGGGACTGTCACAGAAACACCCAGCACAAGCTTCGGTAAGCACGGAATCTCAGACACCTTCGCAGCAGTACAACAGACAGGGGAAATCCAGGCACCTTCTCCCCCAGCTTTAAGAAAAAACCTCCGCTTAAATAATTCTCCCCCTTCATTTTGGTTTCTCTTTGCTTAAATATTACCATTTTCTTCCCAAATGTTCTATCATGCCCCATTCTGCAAAATTTATTTCAATTACAGGTTTGCAGTCTCACAGAGGGGTTTGGCTCAACTGGCTAACCCAGATACAAAAATAGTTCTTCAGAACAGTTCCTAGCCTTAGGAATAAGGTTTATCTTTCAAGCATTACCCAACATCAACAGCAGAGGATATAAATTCCATTCAATTAGATTGTTTTACACCTCCTGTCAAATCTAGTGATAAAAATGTAAATGGCAACTGCTGGAAGTTGTACCACATCCACCAGCCTCAAAAACCACCCAAGCGTGGGAAGTGTGGAGAGGAATGGACATTGCTGCTCCTTTATCCTTCCCAAACTTCTCTCTTTGCTAGGGCATCAAGAATGTACTTTTTAATTGGTTTGACAGTTTGGAATTTCAATTGTGTTTGCCAACAGTAAATCCTATGGAACAAGCAGTTACTTGTCACTTGTACCCACAGGCTGATGGACAGACACTCAAGTTTAACTCCTGAACTCATTTCTCAGTCACCATTGTGTTAAAAGTCAATGCTGTGATTCCAGGAGCTGAACACAAAGGCAGATTTATACCAGTGAAGCTCTTACCTCTTCTTCTTGGTGATGATGAGGACATCGTTGAAGAGGAAGAAGTAGACCTGCTGCTTAGAGGTTCTTTTGGAAAAAAGTCCTGTGTCTTCTACATACATTGTTAATTCACCCCTTTTCACCAACCACCGTGAAGAGGAAACCAATGGAAATGGCTGCAAGGCAAGAAAAGCACAGTTTAGTCCTTAAAATGTAGAGATTTTTTAAAAATCAGAGATCAGAATACAATATATTTGGGGAAAATGTTTGAATAAACTCAGAGCTCAGAGATCACAAGCACAAAGGGATTCCCAAGGTTTAAGGGATCTCCATCACTCCTACAACACAGAGGTAACAGCTGCAAATACCTGGGAATCACTTGGGCACCTGATCATTACTCATCAAAAATAAAACTGAACAGACCGGACTGGTCACACTTGGGGTGGAACAGCCTGTGAGAGCTCCCGAGGGCATTAAAATCAAGCCTGTCTTCCAGGAATGTGTTTGCAGAGTAAGCAGTGACTCCTGAAGCCCCTGTGGACACTGGACCGTGCTCCCGGTGCCTCATGGGAAAAACCACAAAGGATTTGAGCTGCCTGATGTGAAGACCTGGCTTTATTAATCCAAATTATTCTCAACTGCAGGAGAAACAGAGCCCACAAGAAGGCCCTTTTGTTTCTCTGGGCCATGAACATGAAGGGAGATGTGAGACTGCATGTCCTGGTCACACGGACCCTCTCCGAGGTTGCACCGTGACACACAATCCAGCCAAAGGGCCACGCTTATGAGCACAACTGCCTGGTTTCCCCTCATTTGAGCACCTTTCACATGCCTTTATAAAACACCCCTGCATGCAGTTTGTCAGCTGCCTGCTCAGTTCTGCATGAGTTGGCTTCTTGTATCTGTTAATCCCTTTGCTGAGCCAACTCCGGCCTGCCGGTACCTGCCCGTGGTGCTGAGCCAAACCCAGCTGGGGCTGTGACCCTGCTCTTGGAAGCACAAAACAGTAACTCTCCAAAGTAAACCCCCACAACTTCTCTGATGCTAAAGATGAAAAGTTTAACAACTTTTGAACCTTGATTAAAAACTCAGTTCTACAGATGAGCCATGTACAAAAGTGATGCAAGATCTGAGTTCCTTCTCTTATGCTCCCATGAAATTCTCCACAGTTACATCTAACAAAATAATAAACAAAAATCCCAAAACACTCTGTGAGGCTGGGCAAGAACAGAAATACTTTAACTAATTTATAATGGTTATAAAACAGAATTACAGCCCCATGATGATTGGTACTTTAAAAAGTTCTATTTGAGGATGAACTAAAAATTCCACCAATCTGTACTCCAACTGAGTTCATCCCATTTTCCTAACTGACTCTATTCCAGAGGCAGCTTGGTTTTACTTTAATTTTTCCTTAATTGCCAAAGAAGCACATCACGTGCACCATCTCCCTGCTACAGAAAACAGGCTCTCAGAACTGAAAAATGCCTTGAGCACTGGCCAAAGTGGGGCTTCCTCTGCCAGCTGGCAACACCCCCGACCAGACAGGGCCTGAGCCACCACAGGGCTGGATTTGGGATGCACAGAGGCAAAATCTCCCATAAAAGCACAGAAAGACAAAGCCCTCAAAGCTGCTGTTGCTGCCCTGGCACCAGCACGAGCTGCTCCTCACAGGGAAGGGATGGACAGAGCCCTGTCCCGGGGGAAGGGCAGGGACTCCAGAGCCCCGAGGGGCCCCAGGGACTGGGAACTGAGTGGGACCAGGCTCAGCCTCGGGCTGACACTGAGCTGGCCTCACCAGAGACCTGAGTCTGGTACCACCACTGTCAGGAAATGCTGGGATGTCACTCGGCCAAGAGCATTTCAATTGTTGTTCCTGTTGCTATAAGTAAATATTAGTATTGTTTCAAGTTGTAGTCAAAGTCTGAGAATAAAAATACTTTAGACAAGTTGAAAAACCTCTTTTTGGAGGCAGCATTTCCCCTGACCCTTTCAAGAGCCACATTTTTAAAACCACGAACCTCCACTCACCACATGTCTGATAATGAAACAATCTTCTCTCAAAAGAAGTCTCATTGTGTAAGAGTCAGGCATTAATGACAGAAATGGGATTTCAGGAAACACTGAATAGAAAGCAATAAATGTACTTGAACAAAGATCTTGAAAGTCCAATAAAGCCCCTCCCCCATGACTGAGTCTGATGGTTTTTCCTACAACAAAGACTGAGTGTAGAGGATTTTTTAAATACAAACCTGAGATGTCCCACCCTTAAGAGGAAGGACAAACACCCCCAGGATCCTTCTCTGGCCTGGAAGCATTTTGCCAGGACACCTTTCATGAGAACACCTCAGCACTGAACAGTATCTCCTAATGCCAAAATCTCAGCAGCTTAGTCTTTTCAGCAAAGAATGCTCTTATTTCAGTAAATACTCAAAATCCCTCGTGCTGTAGTGTCACCTTCCACTTAAAATGAAAACACTTGACCAAAATTTTAATTTTTCTCCTGACACATCGTATCACTTCTTTGCATGAATCACTGTGGGATATGACAATGCTGGGAAGAGTTCCACTGTTCACTGTCTCAATTAAATGGTCAGAAATATCCTCATACCTTGATTTTGAATTCCAGCTGGGAGTTAATCGTGTACATCATCTCCGTCCTTTCCATCTTCCGGGCGCCCTCGTTGCAGAGACGGACCAGCTGGAAACGAGACATGGGCTGAACAGGGTTGGGGGTTTGCAACACAAGGTGCTGTTCCTTCAGAAAGGACACCTCCAGCAGTGACAGCCCGTGCTGGGTCACACATGTGGTGTTTCTGTGAGTGCCCAGGGCTGAGCCCAGACCCTCCTTGCCCCCAGCAGTCCCACAGTTCCCAGTAATTGTTTATTCTCCAGGGGGGTTCAGGTGGTACAAAGGTCCAGCCCAAGTTCTGGCTGAGCAGGGCGAGCTTCAAACTCGGTGAGCACTTAAGAACATACCTTGCTGACTTCTTTCAGAGCCTGCTTGCAGTTCTCGTATTTTGCTGAATCCTTGGGAGTTTTCTGGCAAATAGTCTGAAATCAAACATCAACTACTTCAGAGGATCAAGCAGCACAGAGTGCAACCCACAGAGAATTCAATGTCCGTGAATGAACTGTCCAGGTGATCGAATTAATCAGTGCCCAATTTGCAAAATGTAGAACAGAATCATCAGTCCTGTTTCTGGCTCCTACCAGAGCTGGACTCCGAGCCTGGATCACTGTCTGCACTTCTGCTGGTGGTCCAGCTCCTCATCTAGTTTTGACACTTTAACTGAAACACCATGAACCCTGGTGTGAATTTTGGCACAAACACTCCCTGGCACCTCCATCACTGCCCGAGTCCCCGGTCACTGCACAGGGAGGGACAGCTCAGTGCCACTCACACACAGCCCCCCCTGCCCTCGGGAATGGAGTTCACCCTTCAGGTCTCAAAGCCTCTGTTCCCAAGAGCATTTCCTGCAAAGAGCCCTCACACCAATGTCCATGACAGCGTCCTGTTTTTCAGCTGCAGGGCTTAATTTCAATCCTAGCACTACACATGATTTCTGTGCTGGAGCCTCCTTGGTTCCAAAGTTATTTTGACCCTTTGCTACACAATTTTCCTGTTAGAATGTTCAAATCTTTAACTTGTGAATGGAGGTCAGGAGCAGTGGGGACCTGTCACAGCCAGCAAACAAGTGCAGCAGGATTCCAAAATCTACAGCCCAGAATATACAGCCCTGGACTGGCATAAGGGAGAAAATCTAGAGAGACCGGAATGAGCCAGGAATTGAACATGAGAGAATGTTAATACTGAAAGAACAGGTATCAAGAAAAAATACAGAAATAGCCATTCTCACATCCATCAGTAAGGGGAGACGAGTGACTCTCTGCATGGGAAGGATGAGGAAGGAGATCATGGGCAAATTCCTGCAATCCTTGTGGGACTCAATCCGGGACAGCACCTCCTTAAACGCTGGATTTGTGGCTCTGGGGGAAAAGAGGGAGAGGATTAAATGGTGTGTTTTACCAAATGATAGTGCAAATTGCTATAAATCCTGGTTTCATTAACAGGGAAGTGTGATTTGCAGGAGTTGGATCACCTAAGGTCAGCACTGACATCAAACCTCAGGTGCTGCCATCCCTGACCACGAGGGCAGACTCAGAGAAGCCCGTGCGACACTGAACTGGCGGAGGAGAGGGAATGTGCCCCAGGACCACAGGCAGGATGGGGCTGTGCAGCCCAGCGAGTTCCCACTCCCCATTCCCTTGGAGGAACGTGTAAGGACAGCTCAGGCTGTCAGCACAGGTCTGGCACCAAACTCCACAGCCTCCTCCTGGCTCCCAGCACGACGGCCCTCAGTGCTCACAGCAGCCTCTGCAGTGTGCGCTGCTGATACACCTCGTTGGTGCAGTACTTCACGTAGGGGTCGAAGGTGGAGGCCGCGTGTTTCTCCACGATGTCACTGATGTCATCAATGAAGATGTTGTTCTGGTGCCTTGCTTCGAGTTCTTCAAAGAACCTGTGAAAAGAGAAAATCAATTCAAATCAATTTTACAAAAAAATAGCATTTTTCTCTCACGCCATTTCCCACTTCACCTGACACAACCCATGACTTTACAAACTAATGACACCTGGAACGGTTTGTGACAGGGTGAGATCATCCCTCCTTTGGCAGAGCAGCGAGGGAAATCCTGACAGGACACAAATCCAGGGGATGGTGTCCCCTGGCAGCTCAGCAGCAGTGCTGGCAGAGGCACTTCCCACTCTCCCACTGCCAGAACCCAAACAGCATCACTGAGCTGCTCAGACCAGAATTTCCAGAAATGGGGTTGGAAAAGAAATTAAACTACTTCAAACACATTAACACATTTCCTCTTGCAATTAAAGGCAGCACAACAGCAGAAGTGCTCAAGGAAATCAAGGTATGTGTGACTGCTGAGCCAAGGACAAAAGCCATGGTTGGCAGAGAGAGACACAGTGCTTGTGTTCCACATCTCCAACCCACCCCTGGAACCACACACAGATGGAAATTCTGAAAATGGGCACAGAATCCTGCGCCGCTTCTTCCCCTAACCATGTTTGTTGTCCATGCGCAGCCCCACATGAGTCTCTTTGGCTTCTGGAAGCTTCCCACTCCTTTTTGCTCTCCTAACCTTCCCACAGCACAAGCCTTGATTTCCATGATACTCACTAGAAATCTCTCACTGCTTGGGGTGTAAGAGCTCACACAGACCGGCTCTGCAGGTCACCACAATTCCCCCCCACAACACACCAGTGCAATCCTCACCCATGGAAAGCTGCTGACAGTCTCTCACCAGCCCTGGCCACAGCCTTTGCACATCAGGATTCACTGCAAGAGTCCTCAGCTCCTGCAGCCAATGAGCTCATTAAAAATTCTCACATAGCACAGAAGACTGTGCTACATAAGGAAACACTTGGAACACATGATCCCACATTGAGCTCAAATATTTCAAAACCTGTTTCATTTAATTTCAGTCCTTTATTCCATTTTCTCATCACTAATAGTGACTCTTCAAATCTGTCACCTTGTTTCAAGTGTGCCACTGATGTCCTCCATAGTCTGTTTTACAAACACACCTCAAACCCGTGAGGGGAGGAGAACAGGATGAACAGCAGCTGATCATCCACATGTGTAGGAACAGGGTTAACTAAACTAAGGCATTTGCCAGGTGGGCTGGGAGGCAGCTGCTGCAGCACTGAGTGGCTGCCAGGCTCCCACTGGGACAGAACAATCCAGGGAGCTTTGGTCCCATTTTGGATTTTGTTTGGTTTTGATAAGTTTGAACACAGTAACTGCAGATGGACTGGCTGATGTTTACCTGTGTTGGCATTTAATGGAACACAGGGCACCACAAAGACACCACACACTCTACTACAGCCCCAGCTTCTCCTTCTCTCCCCCTCAGTGGTGCTTTTTAACAGCCTTATCACCTCTGGAAGGCAAAGTCCTCCAGCATCCTCTGCCCCACCCAGCCTCTTTCAAAGCACAGCGTATTTCAAGCTGTCACTGACTTGTGCTGTGGATTTGGGTTTAGTGTTGGGGCCAACCCTAAGGGGCACATCCCAGATGCTCCAAGAGATCCACCACACAGGGACAAACGCTGAAGGGAAGAGTTGCCTCAGGTGTCACCGGGGTCCAAGAGGGTAAAAAACCCCCAAACAAATAATGAAATAAAAAAGAGCCCCCATGTCACAGAGTCTGCAGTTTCTCATGAACCACAACAGAATCCCACCACTGCCTCTCAGGAACTGCCCCTGACTGGGATTCCTTTCTCTCTGCTCAGACATGTTTACAGCTGGGAGAACCTCCCACTGCTGCCAATTTACTGTGCTAAGGAAATGAGGAAATCCTGCATTTCCTGCTGTGTTATGGCACCCTGACAAGGTGTTGGATCCTGCTGGGCCACAACTTCCACTTTTAGAATTTATCTGGTGCTTCATCAATGACATCATCACACACAAGCACTGTAAAAATCTGGGACAGTAGAAGACTTATAAAATAAAAAGAAAAAAGAGGGGCAGAGAGGAGCAGCACCCTCAAGTCCATTCCCCCGACATGTACTGTAAGGAAATTGTGCACTGAAATTTCAATCAAAGGTGGTGGGGTTTCACCTCCAATCTGCTAATTTCTAGATAAAATTAGTGAATCAGACACATCACAAACCCTTTCACTTATATTTTTAGGACATATTCTGTCAAAACTCAGGACTGAAGGATGGAGCAATTAAATTCAATTAAATTCAATGTTTTTGCTGAATACCAGAAGGATTTATTTAAAGCATCTCTTTCTGATTTAAAGCAATTCTTTCTAATTCCAGAACTTTTCTGGTTGAAGTTACATCCAATTAAGTGAAAGTCAAACAGCATCACAGGACAGAACCTGATTTCCCTCCTCTTGCCCTTATGTTGTTTAAAAGAAACATCCACTCTGTGCCACTCCAGCCCCTCCCCTAAAGGCTGAGGGCCAAATTCAGCTGTGCAGGTTTAGCTCATACGCTGTTTGTTTCTTTGTCCAGCACAAGCTCCAGAGCTCTGGCAGTGCTGGGTTTGCCCTGTGTGACAACAGTTTCCTCCTCAGTTCTGGTGGCTCCTGCTAAGGCTCTTCCCACGTCTTCAGGCAGATCAGTAACAACCTGGGAGTCACTCCCTGGAAAAACTTCCTGACATTTGCTCAGGCAATTTCCTCAAGATGCTTTTCCCTCCCCCTTGGCACTGCTTGCTCCATGACTGACCCACCAGCTCCTCAGGAACTCCTGTTACTTCAGGTGTACAATCACAGGTCCGCTGTGGTTCAGGGGCAGTCATGGACTGCTCCCCACAGCTCACCTTTCCAACACCTCATGTCCAGCTGCCAAACCCCCACCACGCAGTTCTGCTAAAACAGGGCCAATGTTTCTCCTCAACCTTTACTCTCCCTCCACCCCTGGATAACTGAGCAGGACTTACATTCTTAGGAATGCTGGATCCTGCCACCTGCACATCCCAAAAACCTAAGATTGCACGGGATTAAGAATTCTTGCTCGGGTTCTGAAGTTGTCAAACCTGAGTGTCTGACACAAAGCAGATTATGCTGCAGACTCAAGAGTGTTGCTGCCACATGGCCATCCAGGAACAGAAACAATCCACTGGAGTGGCAGCGAGCACAGTTCAGCTTCCTCTCCCAGAGATAAGGGAACTGGAATAACAACTGTCAATTTCAGATAACTTCACATAAAAGCAGTAACTATTTCTGTTTAGCCTCTCCTCATCAGGATCAGAGGCTGCTGCTGCCTGGCCCCTCTTGCCTGTCCCACTGAACTTACGGATCATTCTGTGAAGCCTTCCTAACACCAGACTGACCTCGCTTGGAGCCAGCCCAGAGAAGCTGCTGCTCCCCCTGCATCAGGCTCTGCCCGAGGAACGCTGAGATGCAAGTCCCAGTAACTGCTGAACCTCCACCCAATTTACTGCCAAAGGAACACCCAGATAAACACAGTCTGTCTATTCTGTGCTTCCTGCAGCAACAGTAAATCTACATACTGGTGAGAGATCCCTAAGCTGCTCCCAGAACAACCCTGCAAGCCCCAGCAGCAAAGCCCAGTTGCTTCCGAGGGTCTGTGTGGACAATCCCAGAGACTGTGGCACCAACACTCTGCTGGAAGGGACCTACAGGATAAACAGAGTTTGGATTTCAGCTGGAAGGCTTTACAAGTTTTAAGTACTTTTGTTCTACTGCCCTCAAACACAAATATTCACATAAATAACTACACAGAGTTTGGACCACAGGAGAGCCACAGGCTGCAAGAAATCAGCTGCAAATGCTGCTCTTGGGATGATTTCTTCATTTTCGTTTTTAAACAGAGAATACATACATGAGTGGGTTTCAGTACAAGTAACTGTCAGGGCAGCTGGCAGCTCCATGCCATAGGTCTGGAGCTCCCACAGCTCTTGTCCAACTCACCCCTTCCTTTCCCCACCTGCCCCTCCAGGTCAGTCACCAGCACCACTTGTGGGCTGACACCTGAGGAGATCTGGGAGCTGCTCTGGCAATATTTCATCTCAAACTGAGCTATTTTTATTTGATGCCAAAACTATGTGTTGCTGGGAACAGAAACCATCTTAAGTCACCACTGAGGGAAGATTTAGGGCTTGGGTGTTTTGTTTTTATTTATTAAAAAAAAAAAAAAAAGCAGCTATCCCATTAATGTTAAACCAGCCCTTGGAAGGCAATTAGAGACAGAAGAGGCAGTTGTTGGGCTGAGGGCCCCAGACAGAGAAAGAAGAAAAAGTATCTCCAAAAATACCTAATAGTAGACATAAAAGGAAAAAAAAAGAACAGAAAGGACTGAACTGGATCTAGAGCAAGGACTGGCAGGAGAGTTTTGAAAAGTACTCCAAAGACAAGAGAAGTTCTGAGGGGACCTGACAGTCTCATCCCAGGAGTCTGGGACAGTCACAAACCTGTGCTGCCTCTGCACGGGATGATCAGTGACAGTGGACAGCTTTGGGACATTTTCCAGAAAGGGACACAAAGACAATTAGTTTGGTAGGACAATTCTGGCAGCAGTACAACACACAAAGACACCGAGAGGACAGCATTCAGATGAAGAGTAGATAGGCAAGAAAAAGTTCTGAGAATTCCCTAGAGAGAGGAAAACCAAATAAGACTCCAATGGTCACTGTTCAAAAATACTGGTTTTGTAAATTTAAAATAGAAATGGAACCACCTTTCACCCGACAAACACTGTAAATATTGTCAAGCTTCAGCAACTACAACTAAAAATCAATTAAAATGCACAGCTCCAGTCACACAGCTGATATGAGCTGGGGGCAGAGTGATCCTCATCAGATCTGCTGCTCCTAAGTATTGAAGCCATGTATCTAATCTTGACTCCAATAAGGAAACCAAATTATAAAGACCAATCCCTGGGCCAGGAATGCAAGTCCCAACTGCACTTTGTTGTAAAGTTGTGTTTACCAACACCAGGGAACAGAGCAGGGCAACCAGAGCTGTTCCAGCTGCCAGGAGAACCCTCTACACAAATAATTCCTGCACGTCAAAGCCACAGAGCTCAGCAACAAGTGCTGATGCCAGAGCAACCCACGAGGAAGCAATCAAAGGCAACAGCAGCATAAATGCACTGTCCCAAGTCACCAGCACGATGCAAATCCATAACTGTGTTCTGTGGGCTCCTAAAATTTAAAGGGGGAGGTGAAAAAAGGTATTTTGGACTCACAGACTTTAGTCACAATATTTAAGTTCTTGTTTTCCTTTTTCTTATTATATGCAGGTTTTGGGGTGTTGTTTTGTGATCTGTCAAAGAAACTGAGCAACAGAACTCAGCTTTCTCTAAAAGTAATGTTTTTAATGCCTGTAAGTGATTCAACACACACACACACACAAATGAGCACTAGGACTGCCTTTTCCTACACAAAAAGATGAAGCTCCATCATTTAAAGTAAGTGGGAAAGAGAGGAAGCACTAATCTAATTTACCAAAAAAGTGCTGTGAGGAAGCTTACCTGGTTCCTAACATTTAAAATTAAATTAGGATACTCAGACAAGCTGTAAACCTCCCTCACAAACACACAAGGGCTTCTCTAAAGAAATCAAGACACAGAGTTTAAAAACAGCTAGAACCTGCCAAGACACTTTTGTTAGTGTCTTTTTCTGCCAACACAGATCTGATATCACAGTATTTTGCCTTTTGCTGGCCTGATGGCAGAGAGGCACAAAAAAGCTCTCCCTTCTCTTACAAACTGGATGATTTAACCTACCAGACCAATTGTTCCTCAAGATATTTCCCTAATATCCCTGTGACTGCTCTTTGCCCACAGAGGCTCCTGGGGAGGGAGCTGTGACCTCTCTTGCCCCATGTCCTGACCCTGATTTCTCAGACTGCTCAGCCCACTCCTCACGGAGCTGTCCCACGGCATCGCCGCAGCCCGGTCCAACAGCAACCCTGGGTCTGTGTGAGTTCGGGTTCCGGCACTTCTGAACTCTCTATCTCACACACAGGCAGTACACAAGAAAAGGTTTAAGCTTTCGGAAGCCACCTTCCCAGAGGTTTCCACAAACACTCAGTGAGTGCTGCCCAAATTACGCAGCTCCATTCTCTTCGTTAGAGACATTCCAGTGAGCTCCGGAGAGCAGGGAGGACTCTGCTGTCTGCATTCTGCTTCCAAACAAAGGCAGCTTTGTTCCCCCAGGAATGGCCCTGTCATGCACCAGAGGCCTATCCTGGTGTTTCTGGAGAGTCTCCATTAAACATGTTCCAAGTCAAAGTTCCTAGATAGAAGCTTTAAGCAATTTTGACTAAAGGTTTTTATAAAGTATTTTCATCAGCTCACCTAACTTTTGTCTGAGCAACCAAAACCACTGGACACTATACACTCACACTCAGGTTTTATATTTTTAAGTAAAGGCTGCTTAAAATACAGCAGAATGGGACAGAGGCTCGATTTTGTAACAAAAGGATAGATTTTGTTACCTTGATAGACCTTGAAAATGGAGACAGTCAGTTTGGAGATACCAAGAAAGAGGCTTCTGGTTTAGAGTCACTTCCATTATTTACACAAACGACGTTGGTCAAAGCCAGCAGAAAGTTTTGTTACAGTTTAACAGTACTGCATAATTCAGCAAAGAAAATATGTTTTCATTTAAGTGTAAAATGGAGTTACAACTTCTGTTTTTACTCCAAGTTATAAAAAACCACAAATTCTTAAACCACCAGACTTCACAGACAAGAAAGAATAAGATTATAATTCTAGGCTAGTGTGGTATTTTTCCAATCTTTTTTTCCCCTCTCCCCCTCCCACTTCCTTTGAAGACCATTAATCAAAAGGGTTTTAAGAGTTCCCCTAAAAATATTGCTCTCTCCACCCCCATCATACTTCACTTTTACAACACACACTTCATATAAGGAGAAGCCTTTAAAAAGAACTTTTCCTTGGCAATACAGACTTTGATAATCTGCACTCCCTGACACCACTGCTGTGGTACAACCCATTCCTGAAGTGTCTGAGGGCTCACACAACATTCAACTTCTGGCAAAAGACCTCGACTACAAGAGAGAGCAAAGGGAACAGGGGAAAAGGCACGTATGCCAGCCAAATCCAAGTCCTGTTCTACAGCTCCTAAACTGGGCTTGCACTTGGCACAACACACCAGCCTCTCCCACAGGTACCTTCAAGAAACAAAATCTTGGTCCTGCATAAACTTCAGAAGACAAAGTCCAACTGCTGCCCAGCAGATGTCAAATTCCACAGACTTTGTGGGGCTTCAGAGAAAAATGTCAAGAAAAGACTTTACCATGACTGGGAACATGAAACTTCGCAAGTTCCACAAAGCTACAGGAGGGTTTAATGCCAAAGAATTCAGATTTCAGCATCACAATTTCTACAAAAAGGACAATGTCTACCAAGGAGACAAAAGAAGAGGGCACAAAGACAAAAATATTCAGATTCCTTATTCAATCCTGAGCCCCCTTAGTCACAGAGCACAGCAAACCTTGGCAAGAGCCAGCTCTTAAGGGCAAGTATGAAACTCCTGGTCAGTTTAATAAGACAGACTAAGCTTAGCTTGTTTAAGAGGTCTTAAACAATCTTAAAGACCAGGTCTGAATACCTGCTGAGGTATGAGCATTTAGCTCAGGAACTGTTTAGATTTGAACTGATTTCTACTGCAGTACACTGTGCTTTCCTTCCCTGCCCATTTTCAGAGGCACCACTACCAGAGCACTCCCATTAAAGGTGAGCTCAGGGTGCCAAGGTGAACTTGGCTCTCACACTCCCATCCCTGTGCACTCCTACTCATACTGCCCACCTTCAAACCAGTAAGAGTTTTGGAAGAAATGGTCACCACTACAATGGTTACTTCAGTTTCCAGTAAGAAACTTGCTTTTATGTTCTCTTAAATGCAGAAATGCTGCACTTACTTTTTGCTTGCTTCATAAACATCTGTGATGTTGGAGAAGAGGTGGTGGCTCTCTGTTTTGGTCATTGTGAGGCTCAGTTCCCTGGAATTTTTAAACATCCGGAGCAGAATCTCCAAGCTCAGCAAGTAAGAATGCTCAGAGGATATCACTTCAAATATTGCCTGCAAAGTGGAGAGGGGAAAGAAAAGACTTATTAGTGACTGGGCTTTTTTTTGTTAAGAAAAAGAAATGGTGAGGAGGGGTGCAAAGAAAAGTTTTTCCATGTAAACTACAGATTATGACATAAATATTCACTTGCATGACAGTTGCATCATTTACTTAAAAATAAGTGATTTAATACTAGCAAAAAAGTTTTTAAGAAGTCTATGCTCAGTTTTCAATGCAATTGCAAACAGTGAGTTTGAAGACAACTCAAGACCAAGTGTGACCACTCCCCATCCATACTCCTGAGAGGTGGGTTTGGCAGTGTTTGGTGTTTTTTTGTTTTGGTTTTAAAACAGGCCCCTTCCCGTGGCCTGTCTGGGCCAGGCCCTGTTTGCCTCTGCCCTTGCCAAACAGAAGGTGCTGAGTTCCTGCCCTGTGGCCGCTCCTGGGTCGCTGCCCGAGCAGCTCCAGGGCTGGGCTGTGCCAGCACGGACACCCTGCTCGCCCTGCAGCACCAGGAGGGGCTGAGCTCCCTGTGCAGGGACAGGACATGGGGTGGCAGCCACTGTCCCCTGGGTGGTCAGTGACCAGGCACGGGACAGGCACAGCTCCAGGATGTCCCTCCCCTCCCCACAGCCTGTCTGACCCTCACCCTGCACTCTCAGAGAAGCCACTGGCCCTGCCACCAGCTGGCACACAAAGCAAACTGCTGATGGACTCTTGGACTTTGAAATCCATATGCTTTTTCCATCAGAAGTTTTCATCCCTGATGTAAAAACCGATTCAGCTTTCAGTCACTTTACCTCTCTAGGCTTTATCTGCAGGTCTCTTGTATGTAGATACATGGAGGAAAAAATGTCCTGAACCCCACCATGTCCCAGTTGTCACCAGTGCTACCTTCCAGGCATCACCAACCCAGACTAACACCAGCAGCAGAGGTCCCTCGCTTCATAGTTCTCTAAAGTTATACAGGTAATAGAACTTTACAGTTCTCAATATAACTAATGTTA
Organism: Acropternis orthonyx; assembly: GCA_035583155.1. NCBI lineage: Eukaryota > Metazoa > Chordata > Aves > Passeriformes > Rhinocryptidae > Acropternis > Acropternis orthonyx. The sequence goes on along the minus strand of JAWWEU010000011.1, from coordinate 822,192 downwards.
ATAGTTGCATCTAGTATTTCATTAGTTATTTGCAACTAACTCCTCTAAGTGTTCTCAAACCAAAGGAGAAATATCCAAACACAACAGCACAGGTATGAGGTTGGAGGCACAGGGCTGAGGCCCCCATAGGCTTCTTCCCAGTTTGGTAACAATAAATTAAATAAACGGGACAAAGAAAGACACTTTGCTTCAAATGTATAAGGAAAGGAGAGAGTATCCTCTCACCATGACCCAAACACATATGAGAGAATAAAAAATAAAGACGGACTAAGAACCCATCTTGACAGACACACAGTAACCCCAGCACAGCCAGGGCCTGGGTGGCAGCTCCACGTGTTGCCAAGTTCCCAAATGGCACCTGCAGCCAGACTGTGGTTCATTTCTACAGTATCAGGGCCAGCAGATGTTGAACCCTGATGGACAGTAACGCTCTCAAGAGGCCAGGGACACACTGCAGTTTGTACACACACAGGGAGCTCCAGCTTGCAAGAAAAGAGCTGCTGAAAACAATTTTCATTCAAAACAGTCTATGATGCATTTTCTTTAGCCAAAAGATGCACAGATCCATCTCACTAATGGGTTCTGAAAGACGGGATGTGTATGAACACAGAACATGGACACTGATCAAGGAAGAAAACGAACAAATATCTTTTTCTGCAGTGGCAATATATTGTAGTATAATTAGAAAATAATCCAATAGGCTCTGCAAAGCAGTTTAAAGACTCGATAAAGAATAATTGATAAAAGGCAATTTAAAAGAAATACAGCAAAAGCACTACTTGGTAATGCAACTACAGCTTAAGAACATTTATTTAAGCTCCCTCTGAAAGAATGGGCCTCTAATATTCAAATAAAAAACCCTCAGGCTTGAAAACACTTTTGGTAACATTAAAGACTTTACATTTAAAAGGCATCCAAAGAACTTGTTCTCTTTGAAAGGATGCAAGTATGACTGGGCTGTAAGTATGGCTCCAGGAAACACAGACTAAAGATTCCTAAAGGGTATGACTGAAATCAATGCCCTGTGTCTCAAAAGCTTCCCAGCAGGAGGAGGCTGAGGTATGTCCTAAAGTGAAATGAAGACACTGGGACAAATACCATGGCAGGTACCAATGCTACAGTGTTTCTACTACAAAAAACCTTGGGTTTTTTTCCCCGTTGAAGGACATACCTCAGGAACTGCAGGTATACACTTGGCTAGGCCAGGCTATGCTTTCACCTCTCATTCCCTTTGAAATAGCCCCTGTAGGTGAGGAAGGAGGGTAAAGCAGATAAAGTGGACACAAGGAGCAAAGAGAAAAAGAAAGTGGATCAAGAGGACAAAAGGAGCAAAGGGAAGGAGACAGAGAACAGGTGAGTGCCCCCGTGAGGGTGCTGCCGGTGCAGAGGCGCCGGCTCCGTGTCAGGGGAGAGCAGCAGCAGGTTACAGCAGGGACACAGTGCTCACGTGTTCCACAGCGCTTGTTACAACCCAGGGCTTTGTAAAAGCTGCTCTTTGTTCCTCACTGCCTTTAAAAATTCATGTGCCACCTGCTCCCTCTGTGATCTCAGGGTTAATGTCACACCTTCCCTGGCACAGCAGCGACTGTGCAGCTGTCAGGCTGGACCTGCTGCAGGAAGAGGGCCCAGGAAGCCCCTGGCAGGGACAGGGGCACCTCAGCAACACACAGGGTTTGGGTATGTATTTCCCTGGGGACAGAGGACACTTCATTCCAGGGCAGGAAGCCAAGCTATGAACTTATCTCCTTGTCAACAAACTGAGTATTGAACCAGGCGTGCAGTGCAGCCCTAAGCAACAGCCCCAAAGCACAGGTTACTGAGAGATACCTCCTGTCTCTTCCTTTCCTCCTGGCTGATAGCTTCTGACAATCCATTCTTCTTTACCTGAAAGAGAAAGAAATTCGTATTTTTAAAATCTTTTCTGTAAAAATGTGATTTAGAAATAATAATACAGGACTATTAAAACATTGCAGCTAAATAATCTGTCCACTCCAGGGACAGCAATGGACCAGCAGAAATCAAAATAATTAAGTCAATAATGTCTGTATGTGATGTACTGAAAGCATTGTATAAATTTCATTAAAAACTATCCCAAGACACAGAGGAGTTTGCTCAAAAGCAGGCACAGTGGAATCATGGTCACCCTACATGACCTTACACACACACACAGAAGCCTGCAAAATGTTTTCCCCTTCTCAGTTGATTTGTTGACTGGCACATATGCATCACAGGATTTGGTTTCCAATTTGGCCAGAAAAATCTTAGCATCTTTATGAAACACACCTAAAAGGACAGATTGCCTGTCTAGGTAGTTTGCTGGCCAAAAGATTACCCTGGAGGTCCGCCAGCTTCACCCTGAACAGACCCCCCATGTTTGCATCCCCAACCCACTGAGGGTGCCCACCCCCACTGGGCATCCACAGCCAGCCAGGAGTCTGGCCACAGACACCCCTCAGGAGCTCCAGCCACAACCATGTTTTCCACAGCCTGTAGCCACACGCTCAGCTACCAACTTCCACACTGGGGACTTGGGAAGTTTATTCTGTCCTTGTGCAAGTCACACACATTGTGTCATTTAACAGGAGAATGTTAAAAACCAAAAATCCAAAAACCCAGAAAGCAAAGCACTGAGGAGGGCCTGGCTTCCTGCAATTCCCAGAGTGTTGAACACAGGACCCCAGGGGAAAGGAAGGGAAAGAAACACAGCACTACACAGGTGGAAAACACCTTCCTCTTCATGGAGCAGAGACATGTCATGGCCATGAGACCTCACGTGCACTTCCCTGTTCCCATTTCTCTCAGTCTTTTCCAAAAGGTCCCAATGTACTATCCACAACAGCCTTCTCTCCTTACTCCACTGTTCCCTGGAATTTTAAAGGACATATTATTCCTCATTTTCTTCCTGCACAGCAGTCCCAACAAAGCTGGACAGGAGGGCTCAGGAATAAAGAAGGCAGCAGGGTAAGAGGTGCCACACTTTGGTTTGCATGCACACCAAAGCAGAGACTCAGAGGTAAGGGCTTATTAAAATAACATCAACATTCCAGTGCTGCAGCAATTGCTCTTTGGAACACAAGTCACAGATTCCCACAGCACCACAACCAGACACTTCTGGATACCGAGCAAAAACTAATTAGATGCCTTTCTATTAAACTATTAAAGTACCTTTCCATCAGCAACCCAAAAGCTTCAGAGCACTCCTGAGGAGGTGCAATGGCACTGGGAGGTACAACAACTCTTTCCTGGATGCAGTGGAATACTTCTCTAAACATGCACTGACACAGCAAATACCCATGAACACATCCCCCAGATTTCAGTGCTCCCTCGTGACACACACACTGCCATGTCCAGGGAGGTCCATGTGGCACGGCTGAATTCGTGTGCCAAACTGCAGCTGTGCTTCGTGCCCCTGCTCTGGCACACACGGGTGTGTACATACAAAGTACACATGAACTCATCACACAAGCAAATGACCCAGCCTTGTACTCCCAGTCAACAACAACACTTCCAAAGAGAAAAAGGCCCAGAGAGGGAGACTATTTTTGGCATTCCTGTGAAAGAAAATTCAGTCTCTAATTTTGAGCTTGTCCAAAATGTTATAGTTGAAATAGCCCAAAAAAACCCACATTTGTGACACTATGCAAACAAAAACTTCATTTAAGGCATGAACATGATCAGAAGGAATGGAATTGGCCCAACACCACGACTACTAATGCTGTGTGTCATCACACTGGACTGACTTTTCCCCAGCAACTCAGTTATAACTGATTAAACCATGATGAGGAGGAAAGGATGAAAGGACAACAGGTGAACTCTGGTTAGGAACAAGAAGTTCCCTCAAAATAAGGAGGTGGTGAAGGGATGGAACCTCACCTGAAATATTGTTTTGAGAAATATAAGTGGCTGCATCATAAAGCAAGTTGAACACAAGCCCTTTGACACTGGGAGAGAACTGAGAACCACAGCAGAGATGAGCCCTGAAGATCCCTGACAGTCCAACTAGGCAGTTTTGGTACCACAGGGAAGAGGCACCCATGGACAAGGACAGTGTGTGGTTCTGTAAAGCAACTCACAGCAACTTTTTAAATCAATGAGAAAACAATCACAACCAAGATCAATCTCAGTTTCACATGTGTGGGTACACTGCAGAAAGGCAGAAACACCCTTTTTTATTACTGTTATCATAAAGAATTTGACAACTCCATGCCTGAAGTTCACTACCCCTCAAACGTGGCCCAGTCAGAGAAACCTCCTGTGGAGAGAGAGGATCCCTCTGCCATCCCTCCTCGGTTTCCCAGCACAGGCACTGCTCACAAACACCAGAAACATTATTCTCCTTCCTCCCTAACATACACTGAAATCCAGGACTGACATTTTCCAGCTGACTTCCTGCTACAACTCCAGATTCACTTTTTCATGTTTTAATACCCATTGACACCATGTAGTTTTTCCAGAGTTATAACTACGGTCACTGTGAGACTCAGACTCCCAGATTTTGTTTTCTTCATGCACCATCTTTTCCCTCATATCCCCCACTTCCAACCCTGTAAAGCAAGTACAGACAGTGCACAAGTTGCTGTGCTCGGAACAGTAGAGAACAAGTGGGTTTCTGTAATTCAAGAATGGCATAGGACAGTTCCCTTCCTGAGATGGTCTTTATGCTATTTTTGTCTCACAACAAATTAGTATTTGAAATTATCATTATTATTATTATTACTGAATAGCATTCCTTCCAAAACACCTCAGCTGGTGAACATTTAACTGCCTAGTTTGCCCAGGAGGCAGCAAAAATAATTTGACTTTGTTGTACACAAACCTTTTTGCAACACTAAGCAAATGAACTATATTTAAAGTATTTGATTTGTTGAAAAAAAAAAAAAAAAGTAGAGCAAATATTTTCAAAACCACATTGTCTTGCTCTTCTTTATAATTACTGAATCAGGGGGATTCATATTTCAGTACCTCACACTGCAAAAGGTCATCAGCATCTGTAAGACAGCTCTGCCAATCAGACCAGGTAACCAGCCTTAGGGGGATCCCCTGAGGCTTGATCACTCATTTACTGGAATATGCACAGGACACACACAGCCAGCAGCCCCAATACTCCAGGTGATCATGCCATGGCATAATCTCTCTAATGCCACAGAGATGAGGATCAACAGCATTCTACAAGTTACATAAACAGAACCAAAAAACAACCCCAAAGCCTTCATTTCAGGGATATCCCTCCAGAAGCCACAGAAATTATCAAAGAATAAAATTAACCCCAGAAACACAGAATTTTTTACAGTTTCTTTAGTCTCAAAATCATGTATACAACAAAACCCTGTAAAAGTATCAAGTGTTATCAGTAAGTGTCAGCTTATCAGCAGGGAAGGCAGTAAGATTGCAGTACTAATTAACCCAGCTGAAGCTACTTTGTTTAACAATGTTATTAAGACAAAGCCCCTGCAGATGTTCCCCAGCCTGTGCTGGGACACCTGAGCACCACCAGCTCATTTTCAAAATGGTTTCCATTAAATATCTGCACTCAAGTCAACTTCAGAGCCGGCACAGAGTGATTTAGAACAGTTCAGCAGCAGCTTGTTTGTATCGAACTTTTCTTCAGTCTAACTCACCTTTTAGTGAACTCATACAAACCCTTTTATTTTTTTTTAACAAATCAGTAAAGTTTTGTCTTTGCCAAATACAGGACCCTAAAATGAACTTTCTCAGTTTCACTGCTTTTTCTGTGAAACAAAGACCAGTAATTGATCAGGACTCCCATGCAGTTCTTATGAAATGAAAAAGAAGATTACAAACTTCAGCCAAAAACTCCAGGAGTAAGTAAGAAGGTTTTGCTTCAGCCCACTCTGAGATCCTGTCTCTGGCCATACACAGATCACACTCACCACAGAGAGCTGACTCCACGTCGACCTCAGGGGCTTGTAGTGAAAAATAACCTTGTCATCTGATTTCTGCTCTCGGGGCTCAGACTCTTCATCAGAATCTATGTCCAGAGCTTTTTCTTTATAGTTCTGATATAACACAGCATTTTCTGTAAAACAACAGTGTGTCAGTCATTGCTAGAAGTTGGTTTAGCTGCTCTCTTAAGAATGATAAGTATTATTTAAACAATGAAAGGAAGCAAAGTGTCACTGTGCCCTCACCACTCCACGAGACAAAGATAGCATCTGATTTGGGCTGGACAATGGTGCAGTACAGTGACAATGGGTCACTGTACCGCTCCCAAAGATCCTCACGGACCGAGTTAAAGAACAGATGTGGCCTTTGTCAAGAAAAAAACAGAAAACAATTTTTTCTTGCTTGGTTTGCTGTACCCTATTTCATAATTAGCCAGCAATTAGAAAACAGGACCATGTATCAGTGGATCAGTCATTCATCTGGAGGTCTCACTATTTTCATCTTCAGGACCATCACAAGGCCACTGCCCATGATTACCTTCCTTCTGTCAGCTTTAAATATTGCCTTCACATTTCACTAAGAGAAGGAAATTATCCTAGTTTCAGAATTAAGGTCAGAACTATTCCAAATAGAAAATTCAAAGCTTTCTGAGTAAGCACAAGGCCTATGAACCTTAAAACAAAATACACTCATCATATATTTGAGTTCTGTCACCATTACTCTGATACTATCAGTGGCAAAGAACTACAGGTGTGGAGCACACAGTCTCCATTTCCCAACCTCCCTGGCCACAACACCCTTTGCAACAGCAGAGAGAGAGAGGACAAAGGAATTCAACACCACAATAACCCATAGATGGATTAAGCCAATCTTCCCCTAAAAGAGAAAGTGGAAAAGCAGAAAGTCTGGCTGCTCCGCACATGGCTCCAACCCCTGTGGTCCCACACCTGGCTGGGTGTTCTGTCCCACCTGCTCAGACCCTACAGCCCTGCCCGAGTGTCAGACAAGGTCTGGCCTCTGTATCAGCTCTCTGGGAAGGGTGTATACTTTGTACAAGAGAGGAAATTGTGTAGAGCAACTGAATTCTGAGAGGCACTGCAGAGACAGTTATTAGCTGGGATCAGTCCAACACAGAAGGGAACCACTGGAAGAGAATCTAGAAAACATCATCAGGAGATAGTGGAGGAGAGATGAAATAAGAGTAGGAAAAGGGATTATGCAAAGAGAACAAAGTGGGAAGTTTTGAAAACAGACATAAGGGGAAGGTAACACAGCAGCTGGGATGACCTCCAGGAGGCAACAAGCAGAGAAAAGCCAAGTGAGCAGCAGTTATTACAAGAAAACTACGGACTCATAGCCAGGAAAGATTTTTTTTCCTATTGAAATATTGGTAAAAGCAGCAAACTTGACAAAGCTCAGAACTAATAAGTAACATAAAAATGCTGATACATGGTGTTCTTCTGGCACTTAAACTTGAAGCCAAGGTAGCACAAAAGGAAAATGATGACAGAGTCAAAGGATTCACCCCAGCACTTGGCTTATGAGGAGAAGAGAAACAGCTGTGTGACCCAGCTGCTCAGAGAGTAACACTCAGGTGTGTGATGCAGGGGTGACCCCAAACCTGTAAGTGATCCATAATATCCTGCACCTGGGAAGAGCCCCAGGGAACAGCAGGAAGGCAGACCCACTGGATGAGCCAGCCCCTCACGGAACCCTACAGAACTGTCGGGGCTGACACACACCTCCAAGAGCTCATCTTTTTGGAGGGACAGGAGGTTAAGTGGAAAAGAAGCCCCTGACACATACCCCCCTTTTTAGCCTGCTGCTTTATAGTTTTTCAAATACACCTGAAGTGTGCCTAGTGGCAAAATTATGGTTCCATATTTCAGTCACTTTATTGAAAAGCAGGGTACTTAGTCTTTGATTTCATATGAAAACCGATCCTGACGTTCATTCCCTGGAGACTGAGTTACTAGCAAGTCTGTACAGAGTAGGGCTTACCTTCCCCATCGAATGTCCCTTGTCCTTTCAGCATCTTCTGGTGGTTTTAACAGAAAAGAAAGAGATCTGTGTTAGAAAAAGAATGCAAAATAACCACAGCAACAAGAATTTGTTTTACTGAACACTTAGGCACGAAATCAACAAGTCCTAACCCATAAACTTTGGATGTTAGACAGAAATTCAACAAAAACAACTGGTTCACCACAGAAAGTGAAAAGCTACTCCATCTTCCTTTTTCTCATGCATTGTTTGTATGTGTTTTCCCCAAATGCTTCATTTTCCCTGTGTTTCAAAAGCACAACATGCTGGCTTGAGAGGGGTTCAGTGAACTCACAACTCATCCATCCCACTGTCTCGGGCCTTCCCGGGGAGGCCACGAGGGCCAGGACGGAGTGGCTGCCCCTCCACACTCTGCAAACAACACCCACTGTAAGTACTTGGTAGATGAACATTCTGAAAGCAAAACAAACCTCTGAAATAAAACAGCTGGTCTAGTGCAACAAGTCATACAGGCTAAGAGTCTATTTAATAAAACACTACTAGCAGAGAGCTCTGTGTGTCAGGAAAGGACAATGTCACATCCTCCTATTCTAAACATAACTTACTGCTCAAGTTTACGACCAAACCACCCACTGCTCTGCAGGCGTTCACAATTTGATCAATTCCTATTTCATGACTTGTAGTATTTCACAAAAGCTTCCATTACTGTAATTTGAATTTGGCTGAAAAGTGTCATAAAGCTGATAACTATTTTAATAGCTACAGCATCAGCCCTCAGCCTGGTGTACTTTATTACACAATTCCAAACTCCTCGCAGATATCTATAAATATATTTCATAAACTAAAAAATTACATTTAAAAATAAAGAAATACAATATCATACTTTATGTTTGAGAGTACTTTCAGTAAGTCTTTAGCACTTAATTTTAATGCATTAACATGCAATTCAGATCTCTACAACTCCCAGGGGATACAACAAAGATTTAAAAACAAGCGTTCTGTTTTTACTTGCAAGCATTAAAATTAAGATAACTGAAGTGGTCCCTATCGATTTAAAAAATCACACAGTGATTTGTAAAAGTAATTTAAAAATGATGCCTCAGATAGAGGAGTGTGAGAGGAAGTTTAATTTTCTGTCTCTACTCTAGAAGGCAGAGTTTATTAAGGCAATGTCTCTTTTTTTCCTGTTTACTCCTTTCTGGGAAACGGGTTTTAAGCCATGAGTACGGTTGTGAGAGCAGCCCTCCGTGTGCTGGGGAATCCAGCAGGAATCTTGAGCAGGAGGCTGCAGGAGCACAGTGCTGGGCTGCCCAGATTTCAACAGAATCGCGTCCCTCCAACACCTCGCTCAGAAAACAGCACTTGTAAGACTCACAGTAAGTTTTGTGTTAGCAAAAAGCAAACTGAGAAACACCTGCATTTATGGAAAATGCAGAGTCCGCAAATCACGTTCCTGCGGAGCCACCCCACCACCGCCCAGCGCACCTCACCTTTATCCTGCCTAGGCTCGAGAACTTCTCTTTATCCTCGACCACGGCTTTCAGGATAGGCTGGGACATTCTGTTCTTCTTCTTGCAGTTGGCGGAGCCGTCCAGGTCCACGCCGCTCACCACGGCGCGGCGGTAGGACGTGGAGCGGAGCCCGCGCCGCAGCGAGCCGGGGCTGCCCGCGCCGCGCTCGGGATCGTCCTCGGCGTCGCTGCCCGGGGCCGGCCGGGGGGTCTCCACCAGGCTCCGCGCCTTCAGCACCCGCTCGTGGCCCTGGGCCCGGCCCGCGGGGCGGCTCTCGGCCAGGCTGAGCGGGATCAGCTGCTGCGAGCCCACCCTGTGCGCCGCGGGGCTGTGCGTGCTCAGCAGCGCGGGGGGATCCGCCGGCACACCCGGGGGCTCGGCGGGCCGGCCGATCCCGGGGGATCCCCCCGGTGCCCCCGGGGGCTCGGCGGGCCGGCGGATCCCGGGGGATCCCCCCGGTGCCCCCAGGGGCTCGGCGGGCCGGCCGATACCGGGGGATCCCCCCGCTACCCCCGGGGGCTCGGCGGGCCGGCCGCTACCGGGGGATACCCCCGCGAACCCCCGGGGGTCGGCGGCCCGGCCGCACTGAGCGCTGGCTGCGCACACGAGGCGGTCCCGGTGCGGGGCCAGCCCCGCAGCCCCGGGCGGCCGTGCCCGGCGGTCCTGCCCGCCGCCCGGCGCGGGGACGGTGCCGCTGGCGGTGGAGCCGATGGGGCTGTCCGGGGCCAGCTCCGGGGCCGCCGCGGCCCCGTTGGGCACGGATGCCATGGCGGGGCTGCGGGCGGGCCGGGTCGCGGGCAAGGCGCACCTGTCCTCCACGGGGAAGTCGGTGACGAGCAGCCCGCTGGGGCTCTGGTACGACTGCGGCCGGGGCTTGCTCCAGGCGAGCGGCTGCGGCCGGGGGGTCGCCCGCCTGCCCCAGCGCGGCGCGGCGGGGCCCGCCCGGCTCTGCCCGTCCATCGCCGCCCGCCCGGCGCCGCTCGCCCCCGAGGCGGGCGGGGAGCGCTCGGCGGG
>JAWWEU010000011.1:801397-811662 GCA_035583155.1 Acropternis orthonyx | reverse complement strand
GGGCCGGGAGAGCCGCCCCGATCGCACCGCCCGCCGGGGCCGCGCCCGGGGCCGCTCCCGCCCCACCTGCGGCTCGGCCGGGGGCGGGCGGAGCGGCGCTCCCGCCCCGGCACGGCCGTGGGGGCCGGGCTGGGCTGGGCTGAGCTGAGCTGGGCTGGGCTGGGCTGAGCCGAGCCCGGCCCGCCCCTGCCCGCAGGTGCCGCCTCGCCGGGAGCTGGAGCGATTCACGGCAGGGCGGAGGGAAAGCCGCGCTGCTCCAGCCCGTGCCGTGCCCAGCGGCGACAGCCCCGCTGCAGGGCCCACAGGTACCCTCCACATGAGAAAAAGGCTTCAATTTACCCTTGACACACGGCCGGACACATGCCAGCCCCCGCGCCTCGGCTGTACGGCGATGCCAGCCCCGTGTCCCACCGCGGCTGTGCCAGCCCAGGCAGGCTCGCGGGGCCGCTCTGCCGCACACCTGCTCGTTCATTAGAGAACACGATGCACCTGGCCGGCTGGGGCTGCCTTGCTGTGCTAAAGGGCTGGGAGGAAGCTGGGAAAGGAGCAGCTGAGGTAAAAAATAGGACGTAAACCATGAATCTGCTTGGAATTCTGGCAAATTACATCACCCCGAAACACGTGTGTCTGTAAAAATGGTGAAACTTAACTGTGACTTTGATACATCCTATGACTTAACCATACATCAAAGGAGAGCAGAGTAGGTTTTAAAAAGAAAAAGAAAGGTATGCCCACCTTTACGCGCCGGTGGATGCACAGGGAAGGCACAGCCCTGCCTTCACCCTTCATGGGACGTGTTCCTGACATAAGTGACACAGACTTTTTCTGTTCTGTTACATTCATTAATAATTACAACATGCCCTTACTTCATTGCCTGCTCCTGTGCAGTTATAAAATCTGCTCTGCTTCCACTGGGAAAAAATAATGATCCCTATATTTTAGAAACCATCTAGTCACAGCATGTGGAGTATTCAGCATAAATAATTATTTAGCGCCAGTGTTAAGTACCACACTGGACATGAATATAAAATAAAATTTAAAGTACTTCCCTAGTCTTAAATCACAAAGCTGAATTGTTTGTCAGGCTTCCCTCAAATGCATGAAAGACAAAATCTAGGAATGATTCTGTTCCTGTGTAATTAACACATCCCTCTGGACTGGCAAAACAGAAATACCTGGATTATTTGGAGATGTTGTAGCTCAGGCCCTGCCTCCACAGCCTGGGAGTCTGTGGTGCATGTGTGGAGCTGGGCCAGTGAGGACGGACAGCAGCACATACCTGCTCTGTTAATCCTGCGCTTCACTCAGAGCTCTGCCACTGGCCCTGGGGGGAAACATTCACATCATTTGCATCTGGGTGACCCTCAGGAAAGGGCTCTGCAGGGGACAGCAGGGAAGCTTTGTTAGGCTGAGCAGATTACCTCACACCTGGCTAAAAGGGCACTTGGCTTTCATCCTTTCGAGATGCAAACTTGATTTCTGCTGAGATTTGAACTGAAAGAGCAATCCCAAAAGCTTTGATTAGAGCCTGTGATGTTGTGTGGCAAGTGCCTGGCAAGCGGAGGGCTGGAGAACCCCTGGGGGGTGGAAGAGAGAGTTTTGGGAGTGCTCAATAAAATTACTTGTTTATTTATGGATGGGCACCCACTTTGCTCCTGGATAAACTTGCAGGAGAAAGGCCAGAAAAACATTTGTAACTCTTCCCTCCAGACTTGCAGGGGTTCATATATCATCGAATGAGAAAAGAATAGATTAGAAGTGCTCTATGATCTTTTTAAAGATATAGAAAAGTAATCCCGTTTAGTAGGTAATAAACGATCGGAAAAAAAAAAAAAACAGGAGAAAATATAAGGAACCGCCAACCCCGTGACATGCACAAAACCCTCAGATATATTAATTCTTCTGCCAGAGAACCCAGGGAAAACAAAAATCTTGCTAAGAATCAAATTAAACAAAGCACAAAGAAATTGAAATGGGCAAATTTTTATGTCCCACAGATGAGAGAAAACTGCAAATTGCCACTCCAGCTTCAAACAGACAAAGCACAGGGAGAAGCACAGGCAGACCCTAAGATGCTGGGTCAGGTATCAGTTGGGGTTTCACACTGGATTATTTCTAAAATTATCTCTCAACTGTCCACATGAAATTGCCAAGGAAATGGATACAGTTGCTGCATAATAGTTAATTCATAAATCCTAATTATTAATAACCGAGGTAATCAGCTTTTTACAGGATTATTCTCTTGCACATAGTTATTCACTATGTTGCAATTACAAGAGTAATTTTGGTTCCACGTCAGTGTTCCATTTCATACACAGTAAAAGAGAAATAAAACCTTACAATAAAATTGCCATCCTAAGAAAAGTAAAATCAACTCTATAATTTAAGAAAAGAAAGAAATGCAAACATAGTTATTAACCTCTCCTGCAAAGTCAGGTAACAGTGTGAAATCACTGAGGCACTTGTGTAGCAATGTGCCCAGACCTGAGCTGACCTGATAACAAACCCACAAGTAATAGTCAGATTAAACATCACTTTGAAATGGTGACAGAGTTCAATATATACTTTTATATAAGATCTCAATGTAAGAATTTAAATGTTCACGCAGTAACTTACAGGACATGTGCAAAGACCTGGAGTCAGGACTGGGCTTTCTGGCAAAGGAGAGAAGAGGAAGAAAAACCAGTGGACAGCTTGATCAGTCCTCTCTGTCCCTCAGCCAGTTTTGGGGTGTAAGGAGGTGTGGACCAGAACCTGTGCAGTGGAAACTGCAGCAGAATTCCCATGCAATGCTGCATCACTTTGGAACCTTTCCCAAAGCCAGGTCCCAGACTGGGCCATGCCCCTACAGCTTCAGAGCTGTGCAGGTGACCCTGGCTGCTGGTTGGGGCCCATGTCCCCCACTGCCTCCAGCCTCCCCGGGGGCATTTCCATCAACATCTGCCCCTCTGTGCCTCTGAGACAGGGGAGGGGTGAAATGGCTCCAAGGGAAGCACCCAGCCGCTGGTTAATCCCCTGTGGAATCACTGCATGTCCCATCTGTATGAACTGGCAGATAGGAAATAATAATACAAATAACATTCTTTTGAAACTCTTCTCTTTCCCTGGCTTTGGGCAGCTGAAGAACAGCCAGCCATACTCAGATCAGAGCAAGAGTCTGTCCCAGAATTAGCAGGCAGGAAGAATAAAGCTCTTACTGTCCCACAAAACCCCTCCACAAATGGGGTCATCACAAGTGAAGGAAAGACGAGATGTCAGTGTGACAGAGCCAGGCTCTGCTGAAATCCTTCTGGCACTGGTTTCACTGCTTTTCCAGGGACGTGAACCAGGGGAGTGGAGCCTCTTGCCAATGTGAGTAGCAAGATTTTCCCAAGGAGGACACGGTTACTCCAGCAACACAGGCAGTCCCAGAGCACTCCAGCGACAGCACACAGGAAGGGTCGAGCCTTCCAACCTTCTGCCCCCTTTCTTTTCTATCTAACTCTGTGTAGGCTGTGAGAGATTTTACTCTGAACACTGCTCAGCCAAATTTTAACTGTAAATCAATCCAAGATGGCAGAAGACAGGTTCTGTAATTATTTCTACTTTCCTCTGAATTGTTTTTGCTGTTGCTAAAATAATCAGCAATAGTAGAAAGCTTTTCAGCATTAACTACAAGCTTTTAGGGGAAAACTACATCACATTGCACTGCAGGATTAAAGAACCTGCTAGTGCTCATGGACCATCAAAGCTGAAACAAGATGCTGTTTGCTGTTAAACTGGGATGAAAAGAAAAAGAGTAAGAAAGAATTTGTAACCTGAGAAACACAATGTATTTCTCATTTTTTCTCAGTGAATGTACAATGAATATGAATATGAATGTTAAAGGAGAATTGTCAAACTGAAAAGTCTGTCTTTTCCTGTCCAGCTTAGTTACATTCATTGGTTTTCCAGTTCTATGATTTCATTTACATGTTTGAAATCCTGACAGTAAATTTTCTCTCAATAATTCAAAGACCATCCTTCCTATAGGAGAGCAGTTAAGGGAAAGTCCCTGAAAATGTAGATATAAACTCTTTTATCTGATGAGTATAGTTCATAAGATGTTGTTATTTAAAGAGTTTTCAGGATTTCAAACATCTCCTAACAAAAGCATCGAGGCACTGCTTGCCATAGCTGAAGAGTTTTGGTGGTTGCCATTAGAAACTCAAGCAAGCCTGGGAGCCTTCAGGGACAGGCTGTGCAGCTCAAGGATGCTGATTGCTGGGTCTGCTCTCTTTGTTCTCCCTTTGGCTGTGTGTGCACAGAAATGCCTGAGCAAGTGACAGGGGGGATCTTTACTGTGGGTAGGTCTCCAAAGAGCTTATTCCCTAAGCTTGGTTTCTGCTGGGATGTTGAGTCTGGTTTTTGTTTTTAGGAAATGAACATTCTGCTCATACAGAAATAAAAAAAAAAAAATTCCAATGTTTTCTATTTGTTTCCTCAATGATAGATGATAATTTCTGGGTGTGATACACCACTGTCACTCTGCAGTGGGAGCAGGTGAATCACCTGCTCTCAGCCCCTCTCGGGCTGTGACTCCTCAGACTTGGGGGTGCCACTGGACTTTGCCAACCTGCTCTGCCCTTCCAGGGAGGTTCCAGGTACCCCGTGCTGACTGTGAACATACCAGGGACTCCACAGGCCTTGCTGGCTCCTCGAATGGGGCAGCTGTTGCAAACAGAGGCTGAGATTTTCAAAGCTGACTCTCTCAGGTGAGAGACCTGAGCCCTCGGGAATGGCTCGGCTGGATCGGATGGCTTACCTCAGTGCCGGTTGTCAAGGTGGAGATGGGTCAAAGGTTGAACTCGATGATGTTAGAGGTCTTTTCCAACCTAAATGATTCTGTGATTCTGTAATTGTGCTGATTTTAGAAATGCTGAACCTGATTTAGTTTCAAACAACTGATTAACCTGTACCTATGTACCAGATTTCCCCTTTGCTGCATTGAAATGCTGGAATTTTATGAATGCCATAGCAACAGAATCAGAAAGTGAGGAAGTCTGGAGTGTGAGGCAGGGAAGCTTGTGCCTGTTTTTCTCTAATGAGCTGAAACTCTGGTGTGTGCCTTTCCCCCTTAAATTCCAGTTTCCCATTTGTACTCCCTCGATGCTCCACGCCTCGCTTGGCTGCAGTCCTTCAGTGGAAACTATGCATCGATGCGTGCGGAGCCTGGTGCTGCAAAGGGCTGGGGGACCTTCATTACTGACTTCAACAAGCCCATGATTTGGCCTAATTGGCCCCAAATAAGCAGCAGCTTGATAGAATTCCCTGATTTGAGGCCACTCTGACATTCCCCCACTGCCCTGCCTGGCCTTGGGCTATGCATAGGGCACTGTCCACACAATGCCTCAGCACTCATGTGTGTGAGGATGATCCTTTCCCAAACATTTTGAAAAATTGGCACTTCTCTTATTATCTTTGCTCTCCAAGCTACTAAAAGTGTTCCTAATTCAACTCTGATCCCACTAATTAGCTCAAATACATTTAATTAGTGAAATTTATTCTGCTGTTAGGTGTGCCAAAATTCAGCTCTATGGTTTCTCTGAGCTCAGTTTCTCAAGTTGTCTCCTTTCCAGTCAAGCTCTTATTTTCTAGCAGTCCCTTAAGTGTTCTTCTCAGTTCGAAATAAGTTTTATCATATTATCTAAGTCATTTTTTCATCCTTCACCTTATTGTGACTTGTTTCCTGACCTACCATGTCGAACAGAGTTGAAATTCTAGACCTGATAGGTACAGTCATCAGGGAGACAAAAGGAGAGGGGAGGTGTGTAAAGCAGGCCATTGCAGGAGAGAAAAGCCCTCCAGCTGGAACAGCAACAGGTCAGGAGCAGAGTGAGAGTCTGAGAATTCATACAGCACTTCTAACAAGACTGAAAAGAGAGAGAAGAGGGGGTAGAGACACTGAGCCAAAAACAGATTCCCAAAAGAAAAGAACTCTGGTTTCAAAAGCAAGAGGAAAAAAGGAGTGGGTAGAACAAGTCCTGCTTTGCAAAGGACTCTGATGCAGGAGCATGGCCAGTGCACTCTGCCTGTGCAGCCAGTCTGGCTGAGAGGATTCATTTTATCTGAGAAGCAAGTCCCCCACAGACAACATTTTTATTGCTTTTTTGTTGGTTTCAATATTAGTCATGGACTGACTTCATCCCTTAAATCAAACTGAAGGTGATCAAGACCTTGCAAAATGCTTTCATCCAGAGAGGCAGTGCTGGACCCAAAATAAGCAGAAACCTTGCCCAGCATTGCTGCTGTGGAGAATAAACCAGTTTATAAATGTTAATAAAGAGCTTAAATGCTTTTCAAGTTACTCTGACAAAGCTTAGCATGAGAGGCATGTGAAATGATTCCTTCCAGCACATCAGCACCAGTGCAGGGCAGGCGGCTGGGCAGGTTCTGTCCGCATACTTTACCTCGTTGGGAAGAGCTGGAACAGCGAGAGCTTCCCAGAGGACAAGGACAGACTCATCTGAGTTCCAGTGGCTTTGCAAAGGCCTTACAAGTACCTGGAACTGGAGGGGCACACAGCACCCACATGATGAGCCATAGAAACAAAACACGAGGTGCCCTGAGTCGCCAGGACATGACTGCCAATGCTTTCATGATCCATCAGGCTGAGCAGAACTCTTTGTGCTGGCTGTCAGCCAGCTTCAGGGAGCTGAGACAGTTAGCTGGAAGGACCGAGCCCATCAGTAGTCCTACAGCACAGGTGACAGTGCTCTGTGGCCTTCTGAGTGATGAGTAGGAGTCTGTGGATTGTGGTTCCTGTTACAGCACTGCTCATGTTTATACATGGTCTTACTGTGCTTTGGATTTCACTTTTATAGGCTGCTCTACGTATTTTGAATGGAGCGTTTTTTTAATGTTGAAGTATGCTCCTCTGAGGTATAAAGGAAAAGGGAAGGAGTGGATTAAGGTACCCAGGCATGCAGTAAGAACGTTTCTTTCTCAGAATATGTTGCCTGGCTTCTTTCTCTCAAGCTCTGTGCTGTTAAATACACGTCTGGATCCATCCGTGGTGTCAAAATGCTTTTGTTTCATTGACAGTTTTATTCAGTTTCTCAGGAGATGAAAGACAAACAAAGAGGCTGAAAATGTTTTCAAATGCAGTCTGAAAGCAAGAGAAAAAACATTAACCTTTTGTTTCATTGCTTGGAAACCCCAAAAAGAGAACTGCAAGCAGCAGTTTGCCCGTGAGACTGTCAGTGCTTCCTGTTCTTGTTTCTGCATGTTCTTTCCCTCTTTAGAAATTAGACAAAGAAGAAAAGAGGCACCAAATCACTGACATTGTCTGCCACAGGGTCCTGAATTCAACTGGCACTGCTCAGGCCCACAATCAGCATATCCCCGTGCAGTGGAGCCATGGATAACATTCCTTGGGAATGCTGTGATGCAGTTTATGATCCCCTGTTTTTCAGTGATAAAAGCCAGATGCTAAAAGGAAACAGCGAACATGTTTTTCCCCCTAAGACAACAGAGAAGAACATGTGTTACAAGCCAGTTTACTCAGCTCAATACCTACTTGCTCTGTGTCATAATTAATCAATTCTTCAAGTAGCAAAATAACCAAAACACATGATTTAGTCATCTCACAGTGAGTTATATGGGCTCTTTGTAAAAAGCTAAGGTTTTAAGCTCAGAGATGTTAAAAATCAAATAGAAATGCTTGCATGAGGTAAACTCTTGTGCTGAGGGGAGAGAATGTTAATTTTTACCAAAAAGATGATTTTCCATCCAGATATTTGTATGGATTTCCCTGGGTGCTGATGTTTGTGTGCCTTATGGACTCCTGTGACTTGGCAACAGCCACACAGTAAAGCTCAGGGGAAAGGAATTTGGTCTGACAGTCCAGCCCCAGCCTGGCACAACCCACACCTCTCTGGCTGTGCAAGGAATGATCCTTAATGATCCCTGCAGTTAAGTCTGTCCCAGCTCCTCTGTAAATGCTCCTAAATGAGTTTGCTGATTTAGAATTAGTTTTTCAGCTCAATTTATACTTGCCAAGTTTGGACAAATTTAAGTTTAAATTCGAATACAGTCAAAATTGTAGTTCCCCTTGTCCAGCTGGGATGTGAGGGGAGTCCTGCAGCAGCTTCCACACTGATCTCAGGCCATGGAGGGAAACAGCAAAGTGAAAATCAACCATCAACCACCATAAACAGTGGCAGAGCTTTCTTTAAAGCCATGCATATGCCTTAATGAAACAGGCACACAACCCTTCTGTTTGTACCCTGATCTCGCTTTACTTCGCTGTTGATGTTTAACTTGATTCCTTTCTATGGTAACATCCACTGCAGCACCTCAGGGCATGAGGAAACTGAGCCTGGAATAGCTGTATTTTTGCATTGCTGAAATGCACCAAAACCATTTGCTCAGCAGGACAACATCATGAGAACTGGGAATACTCAGGTTCTATCAGAAGACAAGGCAGAAACCCTGACCAGTGACACACCAGCACTGTCCCAGTCCCTGCTGCGTGGGTTTTAAGCAGGGCCCGGTGTCCCCAGTGCTCCAGGCCCGCCCAAGGGCAGAATTCAGCTGCTCTGTAAGGGACCTTCAGGCAACACCAGCTGTACCCACGGTGGCTGCATCACCAGCCCATGGCCACACGTGGGGAGAAGGGCTACGGGGTCCTTTCTGACCTGGCCACACTGGGAACAATCAACAAAACCCTTTGCACGATTTGAACCGAATTGTTGCTGCCCCCAAGAGCTGCGGGGTCGCTCAGGGACCCTTCGGGGGAGCCTCCTCACGGGTGTTAAGGGCTTTGCCTGGAGCACAGGATCAGTCACAGCAGCCTGCTGGGTGTCCAGGTACAACTAGCCAGTGATGCAGAGCTTACAAAGCCGTTCCCAAAGCTCCTGAGAATTCCCAGAGAAATATTCAAGGCAGAAGCAAGAGACATTAGAAAGGACAGGCAGCTGCAGATGCTCTTATCCTTGTGAGGGAATACCTAGGAATACTTGAAATACTCCAGATAGTTATGAGTGGGCAGCAAATGCCACAGCAAAGATCTCTTTAAGTAAACCATTAACAGAGCAGCCCAGTCACAATGATAAAAACCACACTGATATTCTTGGAATATACTCCCTCACTTTAACTGGCCCATCGAAAACTAAAGCTGCAAAAACTGAGACGCTTCCAATAGGGGAAAAAACACATAAAGAGCAAGCTCCTGGGACACAAAGTTTGGAAAGCTGATCTTTGAAACACAGGAGATTTACTAGAAGTACACTGTATTACAGAAATGGAGATCTGCTTTAAAATTTCAGTCAAAAAACAGCCTTTCTCACAGACTTCTACTTTGAGTGAATATATAATAGTAATATCATATCATATCATATAATTAGAAACTTTTCTTTGCCCTTTGCACAGTCAAATTCTGATTCTTAATTACCCAACTGATTTCATTCACAGTTATGAAAGAACAGTGTGTTTTAACAACAGTCCGTACCTGAATTAATTGAAGTATTGCACCTGGAGGGAGTTTAAGTACCAATATATTTTGCACTATATGCACTATGGGTGCTTTGAACCAAACTAGCTTGTGGCAAAAAAAACTAATAAAAAAAGTGTGTCTCAGTTCTCCTCTCTTTTATGTCACCACATACACAGGTTGAACACAGCAAGGAAATCAAATCTTCAGTTTACAATCTGCAGTTGTTACATGATGTTCTGCGCCCACAGGACACTGATATGGAAAGGGAGAAGGTAACAATAAGGAAAACCTTTCTTTCCAGTCTAACTCATCTCAGCCCTGCAGGACTCTGCTTTTATAACCCCCATGCAAATAATTCTTTCTCACTATGTTTCAATTAATTGCACAGTCTTCAACAACTTAGAGCATCAGTTTTCAGCCCCTCTGCGCCTACACAGGTGGTGTCTGTTTAACAAGATCAGCCTGAACTGCCCCAAATATGGTCATTCACCTTATTTTCATAAAGCACAATTGTGGTTCTTTTTGATCTTGGCAGAAAGCTGAATAAAACTATGGCCTTAATCCATTAAAAGCATTAAATCACATTTCTAAGTAGTGAGCCTTTGGCTCCAACCCTGCCATGGGAATCTCATTCATGTGGTAACACATGCCATGTTGGCAGCCCTCACCCTGCTTGGGACAGGCCAGTGGAGCCCAGTGACAGGACAACGTCCCCATCCTGACTGTGTGAGTGTGAGCCCAGTGACAGGACAACGTCCCCATCCTGACTGTGTGAGTGTGAGCCCAGTGACAGGACAACGTCCCCATCCTG